>JASANB010000786.1:0-63348 GCA_030248155.1 Sabatieria punctata | reverse complement strand
TTATTGATCAAGCCAAACGTTGACACAAAATAAACAGGTGGAACTTTGGAACATCTATGTCCCAAATTTCAGAAGGCCAATGAGAGCAAAACGAAACTCGTAGAGACCACCTATCCTCTGATTATCAGTAGGTACAATTTCTGTACCTTCCCTTACAGTGATATTTATGCGGTTTGGTACGTGGCAGTATAATCAGTCAAATAGATTGCATTCAGACGGTGCCGATAACAGTCAAAGGCAAGGAAGTGCTGCGAGAGCCGGTCGGTCAGGAAGTGTCAAAGACGGCCGACCACCAAGAGCTTTTCAAAGCAGAAAAAATGACAAAAATGATAGTTGAGGTAGTTATCACAGTCAGTTGTTTCGCAGCAAAAAAGAGCACAGAAAGTCCGATCAATATGTGTTCTGACTGACCAGTAATAAGCCAACCAACCAACAGACAGACAGACAGACACCAACCAGTGACGACTAGAATTGAGACCGATGCTGAGGTCTGAGACCCGGGCTTCTTATAAATTGTTGCGAGCGCGAGCCACGACTGCTTTGAAAAGCTCTTGGTGGTCGGCCGTCTTTGACACTTCCTGACCGACCGGCTCTCGCAGCACTTCCTTGCCTTTGACTGTTATCGGCACCGTCTGAATGCAATCTATTTGACTGATTATACTGCCACGTACCAAACCGCATAAATATCACTGTAAGGGAAGGTACAGAAATTGTACCTACTGATAATCAGAGGATAGGTGGTCTCTACGAGTTTCGTTTTGCTCTCATTGGCCTTCTGAAATTTGGGACATAGATGTTCCAAAGTTCCACCTGTTTATTTTGTGTCAACGTTTGGCTTGATCAATAAATTTAAGGTCCCAATCAGTATGGGAAGAAAAACACCCCAATACCAGTTGCCACTATGTACAGGTCCGAGGCGGTCTCGGGGAGGCGTAAGGGCTTCCGTCAGGAGCGGCTGCAGGGGGTTTCGTCCAGAAGGTGCAAAATTTCAAAAAGCTCAAAATTAAAGCTGGCAGCCAAGTAGCGTTTTAGAGCTAAAAACAAGCAAAAAATGACAAAAAGGGCTTCTAAAAGCACCGATTCCTCTTAAATATCGGCAGCGGAAACATCAAATTCGGTTACTAAGTTAAAAATTAGCGATTCTACCACTGGTAGTTGTATTTTGGGGTTGAAGTTTCCTCGCAGGAGGTTGCTATCCTTGCTGGGAGTAACCCCAAGCACCCCCTAGTACATGCATAGCTGGCAATCTACTAATTTAACCGCAATGAATAAAAAAGGCGGTTGTACCTCGTGATAAGAGATCAGGTGCCAGAGAGTTTTGTGTACAAGCTGATTGGTGCCAAGGAACTGGTAGCCGTTGGTCAGCTTCTCAATCAGAAAGTGTTTGTGTGAACCGTTGCCAAGTGAAAAGGAGAGAGTGTAGCCCCAGATTCGCTCGCTAACGCGCACCAAGAACGCGCCGCGCGCGAGACTGCCAAGATACTCCTCCGCCTGCTCGCGCGTTATTATACCTCAACAGCAATTAAAGATCATACAGACAGAGTGCCCACGTTTGATCGCTATCGGCGCGCGACTATGCGGACGGAATTCAGCCAAATTTCACGCAATTCTGGTGCAGAGAGTAACCTACTACGATGCATTTTGCGAGAAAGTCAGCTTAAACACGGCAAGTAGGAGGGTCATTTCACGGATCTAGCTGATACCAAAATATGTTAAAATAGGGCTCAATCGAAGACCAACAGTGCATGCCCGGTCACCAGCAACCCCCTGGAACCGGAGCTACACCCCCTCAAAATTGGATCGGCAGGGATTTTTCGTGTCATTTTCTGGTGTCTGACAGTCTCCATTCAAACGATCACCCTTCATTCGTTTCTTAAGCTAGGACCCAGACTGGTATATGGTTATGTAGCTGTTCCAATGGCCTTTATATTCTGGTACTCCCCTTTCTAGATTACAGCTGGTTAGCGAGATATTCACCGAAAACTACGAAATTGCCGCAAAATCCCACTCCGTGTTTTTTTTTTGAAAAATCTTTGTAACTTTTTGTACTAAGGCCCTGCCAAGCTAATGTTTTAACAAGAAGTTAGTCATGAATTGGCCAAACAAAATGAGCGCATTAAAGTGTGCTGTCTAAGGGGAGGGGGGCGTTTTGGCCTTTCAAAAGTATTCGAAAAAATTTTTTTCTGCAAAACTTAGTGGTTAGCATACTGTTCGATGCAGTTTTATGTGCTAAGTTCGAAAATGCATTCCGTTTAGCTAGATTCGCTCTGAATCGGGTGAAATCTGTATTCAAATTCGTTCTTGTTGTTGTTGTTGTTGTTGACGGATATGCTCATTCTGAATCATTCATGCAGAGTCAGCCATGGAGTAGCGTCACTGGATTTCAAACTATCCAAATTGGTGACTGACAGTATTGTCGACGCTATGTACCATACATGGGCCGGGGGTAAGGGGGGTATACCCCTCCCCCTCGGCCGGCCATACCCCCCTCGGCCGGCCATATCCCTCCCTCCCCCACCCACCTCCCTCCCGGAGGGAGGAAATTTTCGCTTATTTAAGGCAAAATAGGCGTTTTTTGGCTTTTTTTCGGGGGGACGCCCTCCCCCCTAGGTCTCCAACCCCCTACCCCCTCCGGATTTTTCCGGCCCATGTATGCTATGACGTTCAATGGACATTGCCCAAAATTGGCAGGCATCTAAGTTCACTATATTTGGTTGAAATTTGATTGCACATAATCGCGATCCGTTAACGATCAAACGAGGGACACTCTGTACGTATAACAAATTACAGGTATTAATTTACCATGGAACCAGGGCGCCACCAAACCGGTCTTCGGGTCGAGACCGGTGCCCCGCGGGAATTCCTCCTTCATAAACCATTGCACAATAGCATCCCTGGACTTCGGCTTCGGCGGCCTGGGCAATTTTAAACTGAAAATAATAAAGAGACGAAGTGGGGGAGTGAATCAATCAGTCTATCCGACTTATTTACACTCACACAGGCTGTGGCTGCTGCGCGTCGGGACTGGACGGCGAGTCTGACCGCTCCTCCGACAGCCTTCCATGCTCCAGCGCCACTGTGAGAGAGCTGGACGTGCGCAGTTCGTGTTGCCGGTGCTGCTCGCGCGCCTTGCGCGCCATTAGTCGGATCTGATCCTCGGCCTCGCGGGCTCTTCGCTCTAAACACGCATCAAGTTATAAGCCACGTACGCAGTGGCGATTTAAATTTTTAAGTCTAGAAGTATTAAAATACAGCGCAAAGCCGGTAAGAAAGTAAAAAGCTAAAACACTTCGTTCTCCATAAAAACACGACTATTTAAACGTTTACTAGTAATTTCTGGTTTATAATCATACATGGACTGGGGGGGGGTCTGAGGGGTTGTGCACCCCCAACTTGGGTTCCACCCCCAAACGACCCCACCCACCCACTCAACTGAAGCCGACTTTTGTTTCTGGACTCACCCACCAAAATGACCGCAACCGGATACATGGGCCGAAAAAATCCAGAGGGGGGTCTGGAGACCTCGATTGGGGGTGGGGGGTGCCGAAAAAAGCAAAAAAACCGCCTATTTTGCCTTAAATAAGCGAAAATTTTCTCCCTCCAGGAGGGGGTATGGCCGGCCGAGGGGGATATGGGCCGGCGACGGGGATAAACCTCCCTTACCCCCAGGCCCATGTATGCGCAACCGGTAGCCCCACCGCAACATTTTCAGGTTTTGACCACCCCCAACCAATTTATCCGGCCCATGTATGTTTATTATGATGTTTTCAAACCGAGATATTAGTAAATAGGCAACAAACACTGTTTATCGCACGCTACACACGCTAAATTCTACGTCCTAAGCGGCCGCAGGTACCTCGCAACGCGACCTACCTAAGGTTTTCGTCCTATGGCGTAGGATTTCCTAAGGGCGTCCATCCTAAGCAAACTTTTATGAATTGTGCTACGGCCCGCGCGGCCTCCAAAACGGCCAGTTTTAGAAAATCCAACGTCCTAAACTGTTTATGAATACGCCCTAGACTACGCACAAACGACCGAAAGCGAACGAACGGAAAAATTTCACCCCGTAAATATTTGCTACTTGGACAGAAAGGCTCGGACTAACCATTTTTCTTATACTTATGACAGAGCGAAATCTTGTAAATTTGAAAACTCCGAGTCGGACCAACCATACATGTACTAGACTAGCGGGTTTCGGGGGTTATTCCCCAGCTACAAAGGCCAAACCCCCAGCGAAATCGGTGTTTCTGGAAGCCCTTTTTGTCATTTTTGATTGTTTTCAGCTCTCAAACGCTACTTGCCAGGTTAAAACTGCCAGCTTAGAGCTTTTTAGCCTCTCAACTGAGAAAAACGTGCTAAAACGCATTTCCAGGCGTTTCGGACCTTTTTGAAATTTTGGACCCCCTCTAGGCGAAGCCCCCTCGACCCCACCTGACGGAAACCACCTACGCCCAGGCCGGCACGGACCTGTTACATGCGTGGGACCAACCAACAAGCGTCATTACTTTTCCAACCAAATTTCATAATAATCAAAACTACTAAATGTTACTTGATAAAACATAAAACAGGTAAGAAATTACATTCCGCACCCATCTTAAAACATGTTTCATACAAAATTCATGTTCGGCTGGATTAACGAGTGAGACATCGATATTAGTCAGGATAAGGGGGCATCTGACGTAACGTGAACCAGAATTGGCTATCAATAAAAATGAATCAACCAGGCATGACCTATATTTAATCCGCCCCCTACCTGACCCACCTAAAGGCGTATTCACACTCATGTCGAAAAAAAGTCGACCAGCGAACAAACTCGGCGACGGAAACCAAAACAGAAAGCGGTTTAATTAAACTGACAACATCATTTGGACTGTCTGCGTCTGTGGCGTTGGTGGTGAGCAATGTCGGCTCCCATACGGTCAGCGTATGACACATAGTGGGTTCGTCCCCGACTGGTGATTGCCTTGCATGTGGCCCTTCGGGGTTAGTACTGCTAATTGTGGTGTACACGTGCATTGTAATAAAGTTTTTTGTAATAAAGTTTTAAAGTTCTTTTGGACATGCCGGCTTAACTGACTTTTAGCGGTCCCTCCACAAAATATTAATTAATCACTTTTTTGCTTAGGCTTAGGAGTCAACTGAATACGGTAGAGAAAAGTGAAATTTTTGTTAGGGACCCCTAAAAAAGTCAGTTTTGCCGACATGCCTTGCCTACCAAGGCCGGCGACAAAAAATAAAGTGTGTCTCACGTATCTATCATCGGTTTGGTATTGCTGTAACTTTTGTGTTCGTCAATCAATTGCTCGGAAATGTTAGACAAGTCCGTCACTTCATCCACGACTCATGCACTTGCACAAGTTGACTTGGTCGACGCGTGGAAGGCATAACTAGTGGTTGAAGTGACAGACTTGTCTAAATTTTTGAGAGTAGAAAATCTGAGCATTTCTGCATGTTGTGTTAAAATTTTAGCGCAATTGAGGGACTAATACAAAAGTTACAGAAACACGAAACCTATGATAGATACGTGTGGCACACTCTGTAGTTCAATTTATTCAAGAACATTTTTGTAGAGTTGGATGGGTTCACGCTTTAAACGTGTGGGCCGACAGAAAACTAAACGGTGGTGAATAGGGTTTAAAGAGACACATAACACAGTCAGGCACTTAACGCTGTTTATGGTACCGGTCAGACATGGGCTAGCATTTCGGCTGAGGGGTAGAATTTTCAATTCCTGTGGGGGGAGGAGCGCCTAAGGGGGATGAGGGGGTGGTAAGTCAAAAAGTCCGATTTTTTGGCTAAAATCAAGGTTTTTAGGCTTATTTTTCGCTAAAATAGGTCAAAATGAGCTATTCTGAGCTCATTTACACCTAATCCAGGCATATTTTTATCATAATTTTCCATACAAAATTCTTCAAAAAATACCTCAGGGGTCAACCCCCATCAGCCCCCCTTTGCCCATGTCTGGTACGGTACGGGTACCACATGTATGGTACCCCACGTTCGGCGCCTGCGGTGGTACCATATAAGGTGCCACAAGCCATATAAGGTACCATATAAGGTGCCTAGCCTAGGTACCGGTACCATAAACGGCGTCAAGTGCCAGACTACAAAAAGCAGCTACCTTGTTCCTCCCAGTATCTCTGTTCCTCCAATTCCTCCCGCTCGGCTTCTTTGTTTACCCGTTCCCTTGCCTCCTTGAGCGACTGATAAATCTCTACTTCTCTTTTGTGCTTCTCCTCTTCTATCAGACGTTCCGCCTCACTCACCAGCCTCTTCTCTAGTTCTTCTTTCTCCTCAAATTAGACCAACATCGCCAAAAGAACATGTAGGGTGCGAACAATAGTAGAAAAACCCATTACCCAATCGCAATATCTGACATCGCCAATACCCATTGTCATCCATACATCTAACAGGTCCGGGGTAAGGGTCTGTCAGCCAGTTTAGGGTCCAGAAAGAGGTCCAAAATTTCAAAAACGCTAAACTCAAAGACAGAAACAAGAAGTAACCATTTCTGAGCAAGTTTTCCAGTACTGGGGCTACTACTTGTATTTTGGAGTCGGGGTTTCCTTGAACTGCTCCTGGTGGCAGGGAGGGTTGGACTTCCCAGCTAGGGGAACCCAAACCCTCATAGTACATGTCAATACAAATACTTGCTTGCTCAGCTATTTAGGCAAAAATCGTAGTTACAGTAGTTAAGTAAACATAGAACACATTCTCTATCATTAGAAGGGAAGAAATCTAGAGTTCGAGCGAACTAGTATCGAGTTAATGTTCTGCAATAACAAGCACTTAATCGGACCTGAAAAATTAGAATTTTCGATCGATTATTTTAAAAACACTAGAATTACGTAATAACAATAATAGTAACAATATAGTTTGGCAAGCCAATCAACCAAAACTTAGCAGAATTTATGCGATAATTTTATAAGCGACTGGTTCCTTTGTACATTTATGTTACAGAATAGGCTTCTGTTTGCTGAACTGACATACGGTTTTTGGACCATCTGAGCAAGCATTGCGATTGAGATTAGGTCTTAATGGTATTGTTGGCACTCCAAAAGCAGACTGACTTTCTCAAGATCATTTTCGTGCGAATTAGAGTGCACAGCTTGAGCGTTGGCGGCAGATTCATCAATAGCAGGCGTGTTTCTGAGTTTAGTGATCAAGTCTTGGATCTCCTCCTGTCTGGACGAGGAGGGGGCAGGCACCGGCACAGAGGGGGCTGTTGACTGGGGCACATTATCAAAGGTGGAGGCAGGCTCGTCGTCCGAGTCCGACGAATCGATGTGTCTGTTAACTTGCAATAGTTCCAGTTTCAGTCTTTCCTCCTGCTCCTTCCTCAGTTTCTCAGCCTCCTCTTCTGCCAGAAGTCGCGCCCTCTCTTGGGCCTCAGCTTCCAAGATCTCATCGATGCTTCTGTCGTCGGAATGCTCGCCCATCACCCACACCCACGGCTGTCTGTCTTTGCCCAGCAGCCACTTAACCTTGCCCTGTCTGGTTTTAGTCGCCTCCTTCTCCTTCCCTTCTTCCTCACGCTGCCGCCACCGACGCAGCTGCTCCTCGCGGATTTTGCAGAAGAGAATCTGTTTCTGTTCGTCGTCTAGCTCGGCCAGCAATTCTGGCTCCACGTACATGTCTTGCAGGATCTGTTGCAGCACACTCATCTTGCTCTTTTTGGCTGGAAGAATAGCTAGAGTGCCGAACTAGCCAAACTGAATTTGTTACTAACGTAGTTGAGAGCCGCCAGACCTAGTCCTAGCCAAAATCCCCCAAAATCGCGATCCATGTTTTTAGCTGGAGAACAATAGCTGTCTATCAATATTTAGTGAAAATACAGAAAAAATTATAACTGCTGTGACTGTGAGCAACTTCTTCCAATAAACTGAACAATTTTCACAGCAGTTGTCGAAATTTTCACTTGTTTCCAGTGAAAAAACTGCAGATCTTTTGTCAACCAAAAATCAACAAATCATATAACTAGAGATGCAACCGTAATCCGGTATATACCGGATAATCCGGTACTTTTCAGCTCACAAACACTATCCGGTATCCGCTATCCGGTATTTTCGACGTATTATCCGGTTAAAATACCGGATAATACCGGATAATCCGGTATTTTTCAGATCCAAAGCACTAGACTATCCGGTATCCGGTATTTTTCAGAATTACCAGATAATACCGGATATTTAGGTACTTAAAACTTGATCATCATTACTATCCGGTATTCTTCAGTAATAATTCCTCTTCTGCAAATGCTTGTAAAAGTGAACTATCAGGTTTGAATCTACTTGCATATACTATGGGTCGGGCATTAGAAGCCGGTCGATCGGCCCAGCCCATCCTTTGAATCTGTATCTACTTGACTTTTGTACTGGACGATGTTCATAAATTTTCTTTCTTTCTTTCCGGTAACCGATATCCGGTATTTTTCTTTACGGTTGCATCTCTATCCCAAACTATCCCGCGACCTCAAAATCGAAAGTTTGCCCCTAAATAAATGGGGAAAAATCCCCCCAACCGCAACCTGGCAACACTGCGATCTATGAACAAAATCGAAGTAGAGAAGGCTGTCTACCGGCCAATGCCGAATAACCCGAATTTTAATCGAGGTTTCAAGTATAATAAGATTTAGAATACAAGCAAGCTTGCTTCTTCTTTCTTTCTCTTCTCGCTCCGTCCTTTCTGGGGAGATCACTCGAATTTCAAATTTTGAACACAGACGACTGAATGTGGTATCAAACGACTGCTGACGATCTCCTGATTATTATTTTACACATCAAAATCTAATTACTGCATGCTATATCAAGTTCTACCCCAGATTATGCGTTTCGGCGTGTGGTCAAATCCGATAAACGGCCACAGTCGGAGTTGCGTCAATTAGTGTGAAATACCGTAATGCACTGTAAAACGTGCGCACCCAAATTGTAAATCTTTAACAAATATGACCACATCCGGTATCAAACAACTACTATTGACTTGTACATTATTGGTACATTATATTACATCCACAACCAATTACTGCATGCTATCTCAGATTACGCGCTCATCATATTGCCTTACTTCATCGATTATCGGCCGATTTCCCCCGCAACCCCCACTTACTAAAACAATCGTAGCATTCGAGTCCGCCGACAGATATGTCTCCCCACGGGGATTTGGGTAGGTATGACGATTAGCTATCGATTAAGCATAAACATAACAATATTCGTCCAAGCCCAAGGACGGTGGCCCCTTTTGAACGAAAATCATCACTATGAAAAAAATAGAAAAAAGAAGTTTTCTCAGTCATCTTTTGAAAGATAGCTATCAATTTTACTATGTGAGTAGGCCTACCTTAGATGCATATTTCGGCGCATTTACTTTCAGAGATCCTTGAACAACAAATTAAAAAAAAATAAAAAGAATGAAAATGCGCGATTTCGACCTCCCTAACTAAAACAATCGTAGCATTCGAGTCCGCCGACAGATATGTCTCCCCACGGGCATGTGGGTAGATATGACGACTAGCTATCGATTAAGCATAAACATGACAATAGTCGTCCAAGCCCAAGGACGGTGGCCCTCTTTAAACAAAAAAAGGGCCAAAAATGTACACACTCAAAACACTAATCGGCGCAAGTAGTGATCTCCCTATCCTTTCTCTTTTTGGTAATATGGATTCGGATCCCCGGACCCCCACCGAATTCGGACCCCCAGCCTGGTACGGAAACAACGGTTTGTGGATTCGGAACCTCACCCCGGGACCGTAGTTTAAATTTCCGAAATTTTGTTTGCAAATTTCGGGGCACATTTGGACACGTCGGTACGCGGACCATTCCCCCCATCCGCCGACCACCCTAACTTTAGGGCTCAGTTTCAAGCTGATGCTTAGGTTCAGGCTTAGCTGGGTGCAGGTTCAGAGTTAGGATCATCCTTTAGGGTAAAATTTAATATGGCAGTTTGCCTTGCCAGGTGGGATTGAGCCGGCAATCGGTTTCTTTAAGCTCTGATTTTATAAATTACTGTAATGCGGTAAATTCGTTCATATATGTAATCATTATGTAATGACTTTGCGTAACGTATTTCCCAGCAAACTACACGTCATAGAAATAAATTAAGCATCGGCTAAACGATTGTCAAAAATGCTTGACTTGGTGGTGAGTAAAAAAAGCTGCGTAACAGTTAAAGCGGAAGGTCAACATTGAGCATTACAGTGAACAAATAAACTTGCACAAAAAATTGAGTCCAACAAAGTATTTCTCAGATAAAAATAATTTAAATATAATGAAAAATGCCATACGGCAGGTAGGAGAGCAAAAAACTGATTTCTTCACACTGTCGCTGAGCTCCACTGAAAGTACATCAAATCTGAATAAAAATTGTGCTAGAAATCTTTACTAGCGAAGGAGCTACTACTGTATATATGAATCTAAAACTCATCATAGTCAGTGTCGTGGCAATCGGTTGATCCAAAATCCCCTGACATGCCCCCGATTTTGCCTGCCCAACCAGATGCGAGGAAATTTTGAAAATTGCGTTTGAAAGGCAGTCTGAGCATACAACTAACAGTTTTAGTAGTTTGAAGAGGTTTGGTTCGGCCGCCCAACCAGGGCTAAAATTTTCTAAAAAATCAACCTTCAAAAACGCGTAAGAAAGGCATTCTGACCACAGAACTAACAGGTTTAGTAGTTTGAAGAGATTGGTTGGGCCGTCCAACCAGGGCGAGAAAATTTTTGAAAAATTACCCTTCTAAACTGATATGGTCTGAATTACATACGCTTTCATTGCTGCTTCTACAACCTACTGAATGTATGTTTTTATGTAGTGACGCACCGCAATTTCCGCTGATAAGTCCCAAAATCCCATGACAAATTTTAAATCCCCTGACCGTGATATGTTTGGCGTTGCGTGTGTAGTTGCGCTAGTTAGAAAATGCACACCACTTGCTGTACGTACAACCGCGAAGGCTATCGTAACCTTGTACGCGCCAAACATTGTAGTTGTAGCGCTGTGTGATTAACAGCCCGCTCGCCCTTCGTTGTCTAGAACTTTCGTCACTCTCTCCATCTGGCTACCTGGCGAGCGGTCGTGTCATTATTCTTCTGTCTATTAATTAATTGTTGTTGGAGGTAAACGTTGTTCTAAGATCGGCCACTACAAGGAACAGCAAGACCCAGCAACAAAACAACTGGCGACCAACGGTGGCATTTGGCGATCGCGGAAGAAAGAAAAAGACGATTTCCGAGGGAGGACGGTATTTCTTCACTTACCAACTTTTGGACGCACGCCTGGTCGGCGGCTGCTCTCAACTCAGAAGAGGAAGGACGCCCAAACACCAACGGTCGGCGTTTTTTCTCACTGATTTGGTTGGAGAGGAGGTCTCAGTACTTGTGATTTACTCACTTGTACCCCTCCTCATCTTCATTCCTGCCGGAGGAGGAGTCGCCTATACTCCATTCCTGCCGAAGGAGGAGTCGCCTATACTCCATTCCTGCCGAAGGAGGAGTCGCCTATACTCCATTCCTGCCGAAGGAGGAGACGCCTGCTTCATTCCTGCCGAAGGAGGAGACGCCTACTTCATTCCTGCCGGAGGAGGAGACACCTACTCGTGTCTACTGCATTTCCTGCCGGAGGAGGAGAAGTCTGCGCGTGTCTACTCATCCCTGCCGGAGGAGAATTCGCAGCGTTCGCACCGGAGGAGGATTCGCAGCATTCGCACCGCCGGACAACGAACCGTACGTCCGTACCGCAACGTTCACCCATCGCGGGCGCCGAATTGAAAGAAACTTCCCCCCCGGACAAGGAACCGCGCCTCCGTACCGCAACGTTCACCCATCGCGGGCGCCGAATTGGAAATTGGTAAACTTCGCCCCGCCGGACAAGGAACCGCGCCTCCGTACCGCAACGTTCAACCATCGCGGGCGCCGAATTGAAACAACGCGGAAACGACCGGAAACAACACGGAAACTACAGGAAATCGTGCACCAACCACCGCGATGTCCAACCGCCGGGCTCACATCCCGGCACCTCAACCTTATTGGCAGACAGTCGATGACCATCCACCTCTCAAATGGCCACTCTGGGAGCGGCTATTCAACGCGTTTCTCACCGGCCTGGATGCAACCAGGGACAACACGGCAAAATTGACGGACAACGAGAAGAATGACTTTCTTCTCTCGTTTTTGGGGACAGCCGCGCTTCCCCAATTCGCCAGTCACCCTGTGTTCAATGCCGATCCAGACGCCGATTTCGAGGAGTTCCTGGCAGCTGCCCGGGAGACTTTCTACAGGCCTGTCAACCCGGTACGGGCCCTGTTCGACTTTATGCAGCACTCACAAGGGTCTACACAGTCAATCACCGAGTACATTCGCGTACTCAGGACTCTGATCCAGCAGTGCACGTTCCCTGTCGATCAGGGGACACGACGCATCGAGGAACGCACCTTAATCGACTATCTGCTAGCAATACAACTGGTGCGCGGCCTACACAGCCATGCTACACAGGAGAAACTGCTCGCCCTCGACGCAGTGGATTTGGAGAAATTCACTGCACTCGCATTGGCTGATGAGAGCGCCAAAAAGGATGCTGCAAACATGGCACCCGGGTCATCGCAGATCAGCACTACCTAACACCGCCGGTACAACCGGGGCAAGGGACCTAGCTCCGCGCAGCACACAGGACCCAGACCTACGCCGGTACGCCCCAGTACCTCAGTCAACCGCCAGCCAACCGGTAGGAGAGTCTGCCGGCATTGTGGAGATTCCTCTCACGCAGACAGCAGGGATTCCAGATGCCGCGCCCGCGGTCAGACCTGCAAGAAGTGTGGTAAGGAGGGCCACTTCCAGCGAGTCTGTAGGAGCAACCCCTGCTCTACCTCGCGCCCTCCGGCTAAACAACACTGTCGACTCACTCACCAGATGCGCAGCAATCACAAAAAGGGCAGGAAGAGTGTCAATGCTTTGCACACTCAACCACCTTATTGTGAGGTTCACATCGCCTCTACTGATGATGCTCCTGCCGAACCACTGCGTTTGATGGTCGACACAGGCTCGGACGTCACTGGCATCACTCGGGACGTGTTCCATAAGCACTTCCGGGCCACCAAACTGCAAACGGCTGACCCGATTGTCAATTTCGACCAGTCAGAAGTGCCCATCGAAGGACAATTTCCTGCACAACTCTTCTTCCAAGGACGAACTGCCAACGTGTCCGTGTACGTGTTTGGTGATTCCTGCACCAACACACTAGGCATGGATGCAATGCGTGCGCTGGATCCAGTGTACATCACTATCCAGGCCAAAAACAGCATTGTCCGCGCAGTCACCAAGTCCAGTTCACCAGAGGATGTCAACGACGGTGCTCCCACCAGCAGCGCGCCACCAGCAGATATCTCTGACGTCTCTACTCCTACGCTAGCTGCCAAGGATACTCAGACCTGGGAGAAAGCAGGATTGCTGTCGCTGCTACACAGCTGTCCCAAGCTCACGAGCACAGCTATCTGCACTTTTCCCGGATTCAAGCACAGAATCCGGCTGAAACCTGATGCGCGGGTACCACCCGCCCAACCAGTTCGCTCCATTCCAGTGCGCTTCGAGCAACTTGCAGAGAAGGCAGTCAAGGAAATGGAGGAGCAAGGTATCTGGGAGAAGGTCGCACACTCAGACTACGTGCATGGAATGGTCGTGGTGGCAAAAGCAGACGATTCTACTGCTGTACGCATCACTTCCGACCTGTCTCCGCTCAACAAAAACGTGGATCCAGTGCTGTATCCACTACCCAACATCCAGGATTTGCTGTACACGCACCTCGCTGCTGCTACAGTGTTCAGCAAAATAGACCTGCGGAAGGCCTATTTCAACATCGAGCTTGATGATGAGTCTCAGTTGCTAACAACTACAGCCACACCGTGGGGCTACTATGCATACCGCAAGTTGCCCATGGGACTCAAGGATTCTGCAGCTGTATTCCAGAAGCTGGTTCACGAAACGCTTGCTGGGATTCCTGGATGCCAGCCCTACATAGACGATATCATTGTCTATGGAAGGAATCGAGAGGAGCACGACCGCACTCTACGGCTGGTTCTACAGAAGTTGGATGCCAAAAATCTCCGACTGAACCTCAGCAAGTGCACCGTCGCCTCACCCAGCATCTCGTTTCTGGGCCATGTGATCGCCAACGGATGGGTCAGCCCGGATCCACACAAGTTGGACTCGATTCGCAACATGGAACGACCCCAAAACAAGCTGGACGTGCAGAGTTTTTTGGGTGCGATCAACTACCTGAGCAAGTTCGTTCCTAGCCTGACCGACGCCTCAGAACCACTTCGTGTGCTCACCCGAGCAGACACGAAATTCAAATGGGAGCAGCCGGAACAAGCTGCCTTCGATCGACTCAAATCTCTGATCTGCGACAAACGAGGACTCAAACTCAAGATGTTCGATCCGGAGAAACCCACCATCGTGACTACAGACGCCTCCGCCTATGGAATAGGTGGAATGCTGTCCCAAGTGCACTGCGGCCAGGAGTACCCAGTGGCATTTGGACACCACACGCTGGACCCCACCAAACGGCGTTGGGACACCACAGAAAGGGAAGCGTTCGCTGCCATGTTCTTCTGCGAACACTGGGAGAAGTACCTACTTGGCAGTCACTTCACACTACGCACGGACCACCAGGCTCTGCAAGCTCTGCTGCACCGGCAGACCAACCAGCGCCGATCTCAGAAGTTCGAACGTTGGGTGCATCGCCTCAACGTTTTTGACTACTCAGTCGAATTCGTGGCCGGACGCAAAAACTACATGGCCGATGCATTGTCCAGACTGCAGAAGGTGCCAGACGTGCCTAGAGTCTGCAGCACCACTAAGAAGGGTCTTTCCATCGAAAAGATTGCTAACGCTACGGACCAGGACCCTCAGCTGCAACTTGTGAAGCGTTTCTGCACCAGAGGGTGGCCAGCTAAACCGAAGCTGCCGCCTCAGCTCCTGTCAACACCTTTCTACACGCTGCGTGACACTCTCTCCCTGGAGCATGGATACGTCATCCGAGACAACAGCCAGATCGTGGTTCCACAAGTCTTGCGACCGGATCTGCTCTCCATGGCTCACGAAGGACATCCAGGCATCGTTGCCTTCAAACGGAAGCTTAGAGAGACCTACTGGTGGCCTGGAATGGCTACTGAGGCTGAGCGTTTCGTCAGGGACTGTGGAAACTGTCTCAACTCGGCTAAGTCAGCACCCAAGCTGCACCTGCAGGGCCAGCATCTGTACACACCGAAGGAGCCGTGGGAGGAACTCTCCATCGACATCACAGGGCCATTCGATAATGCCCCTGCTCATCAGAAGAACATCGTTGTGCTCGTGGACAACTACTCTAAGTTCCCAGAGGTTCTGTGCACGAAGGACACAACTTCTGGCAGAATCATTCGCTGGCTCAGGGAGATCTTCGCTCGTTTTGGCAACCCAGCCAAAATAATCTCTGATAACGGACCACAGTTTGTCAGTGACGAGTTTCACAACTTCCTGACAGAACGGGACATCATCCACGAGACAACACCTGTCTACACTCCTCAACAAAACGCGTTCGTGGAGGTCTTCAATCGATTCATCAAGCACCACATTCAGACGTTCAGCTCGAGTCTACCGTGGGAGGAAGGCCTTCAGCGATCCCTCGCTCACTTCCGCGCTACACCTCGAGAGGGCCAGGAGCTCAGCCCCGCGCAGAAGTTCTTCGGACGCAGACCTCGATTGGGCTGGGAAGTCTACCGACAACCCCGCAAAACGGCTCAAAAAGTGGAAGGAGGGGAAGACAAGCGACCGCGGCAAAGACAACAGCAACCAAGCCAAAACACTGCTAGCTCAGAACAACTGTTCGCTGTTGGGCAGAAGGTGCGCACCAAACGACCTCACACGCCCAAAGGACTCAGCCCCTGGAGCAACAAAGTGCTAACGGTTGTGAAGGTGCTCGGCAGATTCAACTACCTGCTATCTGACAAGCAGAAGTGGAACGGGCGCAACATGCAACGTGTTGCCGACCGGCCGGGACCATCTGTCTACGAAGCTGAGGCAACCGCGCCAGAACCAGCTCAGCCGCGACCACAACGACGACACCACCCTCAGCGGAATCGTCAACCGCCAGACCGCCTAGGGGACTGGCTCTACTACTAACCGACGTTTCCGCCTCAAGAAGAAAGAAGGTGGTTGATATGTTTGGCGTTGCGTGTGTAGTTGCGCTAGTTAGGAAATACACACCACCTGCTGTACGTACAACCGCGAAGGCTACCGTAACCTTGTACGCGCCAAACATTGTAGTTGTAGCGCTATGTGATTAGTAGCCCGCTCGCCCTTTGTTGTCTAGAACTTTCGTCACTCTCTCCGTCTGGCTACCTGGCGAGCGGTCGTGTCATTATTCTTCTGTCTATTAATTAATTGTTGTTGGAGGTAAACGTTGTTCTAAGATCGGCCACTACAAGGAACAGCAAGCCACCACAAAAAAAGAAAAAATAAACGCCTCTTTTAATAGGTTTTAGCCCCCCCCCCACGACATGTTAAGGAGGAAAAGAAAAACCAAACCAAATTTCTTTTGTTGGCACCAAACGAAACCAAAGTTTAGACTAGAGAAAAAAAAATCTCTTTTCTGTCCCCGAATTAGCCGTTTTTTTAAAAAAATACGACAAACCGGTTTGAAAAAAAAAAGCTAAGAACACTTCATTTTCAATGAAAACATGACTATTTAAATGTTTACTACTAATTTCAAGTTAATTATTTTTTTTAGTAGGGGAGTGGGTGATAGGCAGCCAACAAAGTGTTTCTGTTGCAACCCCCCCCGAAAACCACCGCCCCCACAGGCCCGGGGGGGCCCCGGCCCCCCCCAAGGTTTTCTTCCCCCCCGCGGGATTTCCCATCCAAGCAAAGTTTTATGAATTGTCCTACGGCCCGCGCGGCGTCCTAAACGGCCAGATTTAGAAAATCCTACGTCCTAAATTGTTTTATGAATACTAGATTGATGATGATATATACATATTCATATACATTTGAACCTACTTTGTATATATACATATACATATACATATATCCCTCTCGCGCAGGGCCGTCAAATGTCCGTTGAGCCAATTTGAATTTTTGGCCTGGAAAATGCGTGATGAACCCGTGCGAAGCTGATTAAATTTGTCCGATGAAAACGCTGCGTGATGGAAAGAGTCATCACGCACTTGCGTGATGAGGTTTTTCATCACGCATTTTTTTACAGGCGGCCACTTTAAATTCCAGCTAATGCGCAACGCTGTAGCATAATACAGCCGACACAAAGTGCGTGATGAAAATGAGTTATGGCTGCGCTGGCCGCATAACGCAAATGCGAAGCTGATCGAGGTGTAAATTTTGCGAAGCTGATCAGCTTTGCGTGATGAACCCGTGCGAAGCTGATGCTCGGCAAATGCGTGATGAAAAATTGTCGCGTGCACCAATTGGTGCACGGTCTGCCCGTAAGAGATATATTTGAAAATCCCAATATTTGCCATCTGTACCCGAAAACATATTATAAGTCATTTTTGGATCAGCCGGGAGGCGCCTGACTTGTAAAGGTTCGAGATTGAAGAGGTTTAGCCGCTGGAAGTAGGGGCGCGGTGGGAGGTCACATCGAGCCAACAGGCGGCGAGTAAAATACCTTTGCACTGTCTCAACTAAATCGACATCTTGCAACAAATCAATCATAAAACATTTCGGAACAACGGCCTGATTCCGATCCGATCCGATCCGATCTGGCGGGGGGCCGTACGATGTACAGCCCTACGATCAGACATGCACGGTCCATTTCGTTACCCCTGATATCGTCATCTCGGACGTTTGCCCTTCTTTCACTGCCAAGTAGTGATGTAAAAAATTAATTTAATTGTAATTGAAATTCGCATAATTGACCCGTTTTTAACTTCAATTCAATTAATTTAATTTAATTGAAATTCAAAAGTTGGGCCATAATTTAATTGTAATTTAATTGAAATTCGCCTGGAATTTCAATTATATTTTCAATTATTTCCTGTGGTGAATGTAAGGAAATGTGTAAGTATTAGAGGCGCTAAGGACTTCAAATAAAAACCTATTTGTAGTTTGTCACCATTTTTTACTGACCTCACTATGTTTTGTAATATTTTATGATCTGCTTTTTATTTTGTAGTTCATAAAAGCCAAAACAGTGATTTTTGGATGTATGGTGGGTTGACTGACACCCCCTTTTTGGCAAAGGTACCTAGGAAGTGATGTTGCTCAAAAATCCTGGAAACCTTTAGATTATGCACTGATTTATAGTAATAATGAACTAACTGTAAATTTCCCCCAGACTGCCATTTTATGCGTTTCTAAAAGGCAATAATTTAAAATTTTCTCGCCTGGTTGGACAGCAGGCTAACCAGGGGCCGATTTCATAAAAGTTATGAGCTCATATTATGACAGATTTTCTATGATTCTATGAGAACACCGGTTTCATAAAGGTGAACTCATACTTTCATAAGTATGAGCTCATATCTCATAAATATGAGTAAAATCATCGAATTTATGAGGGCGCCTGTTTCATAAATGTTTTGCCTCATACTATGATTTTATGATTTATGACTGTGTGTTCCTAGCATTTTATGAGTGGGTAGGTGACTCATAAAATTTTGTTTTTCCAGTGTAAAGTTGTTCTATCTCAAAGAAATGCTCGAATAATGATTCGTCCAGCCACAGTGAGAAAAAACCAAGATGAGCGGCCAAGGAGAAAACGTGTCTTTCGATCCAGGGTAACTTTCACATTATCCTGAAGAGCCTGCAAAGTTCAAGGAGTGTTTTCGGCTGTCGCAAGAAATTCTTAAAACCAGACATCGCCTGATCAATCAATTTCGGTAGTTATACATGCTCTCATGCTGTACTGTACATGCTGCCTGTTTGAAGTTTGAACAAATTGTATCGGTTTCAGTTTTGTTAGTTCAAAGAAAGTTTTATAATGGAAGCAAATCGAACAAAAACAAACACGTCCAAATGCACACAAACAGTTATTGTGACTCGTAGAGCTGAAGAACACGAGCAGACATTGCTAGACACCCCTAAATCCGTTTACGACTTGATGGTCCAGACCGGCGGACCTATGTATTTCTTCTTCCTTCCGAAAATTTCGAGCGTCAGCTAGTAGGTTCGGTTTCCTCCGGGAACTGGCCGCTGATTTTTTGTTCACACTGAAACAGCTAGATACGTAGTTTCTTATGTGAAGCGATGCTAAATCGTACGAATACAAAGTGTACGTATGGGAATCAATCCACATCCATATCGAGTAAAAACCAATAGCCGATTTAAAAGGACAGAGAAATTTCAATTTCAAATTTGTTAAAGCCGATATTATTTCTTTTTTCCTACTTTTGCGAAAAGATTGTGGTCGTGCAGAAGCGTTCTACGTTTAAGTCTGTACGCACTATTGCACATACGTAACAGGTCATCGTCAAAGAAGGAGGGGTTTGGAGTTTGAGCCCGGGTGGCCCGGATGGTCTTTCTTCTGCTGAGCTCAAATTTCGGGACTAAAAGTCGCTGAAAAATCGGTTAAAAGCGTAAAGCAGGCTAAAAACCACTAGAAACCGCTCTAGATAATTTTACATTTTGGGCTCTATTATGAAACAAGAAATTGGAGGTTTTCCTGCTCATCAAAATTCTCTGCACGATTGTTCGAGTCTGAATGACGGTAAATACAGTATCCGTGCTTGTCAGATCGTAAATTAATGGAATGCGGTCCCCATAAATAGGGAGATCACTACTTGCGCCGATTAGTGTTTTGAGTGTGTACATTTTGGCCATTTTTTTGTTCCACAATGGCCACCGTCATTGGGCTTGTACAAATATTGTTATGTTAATGCTTAATCGATAGCTAATCGTCATATCTACCCATATGCTCGTGGGCAGACATATCCGTCGGCAGACTCGAATGCTACGATTGTTTTAGTAAGTGGCGGTTCCGGGGGAAATCGGCCGATAATCGATGAAGTAAGGCGATATGACGAGCGCGTAATCTGAGATAGCATGCAGTAATTAGTTGTGGATGTGCTGGTGCATAAAACAATAATGTACAAGTCAAAAGTAGTTGTTTGATACCGGATTTGGTCATATTTGTTAAAGATTTACAATTTGGGTGCGCACGTTTTACATTCTTTTGTTCAAGACCAAAAAACGTATCTAAGGTAAAGCTGAATATAGCATGCAGTAATTAGATGTTGATGTGTAAAATAATAACCAGGAGATCGTCAGCAGTCGTTTGATACCACATTCAAAATTCTGTGTTCAAAATTTGAAATTCGAGTGATCTCCCCAACTGAGAACGATCGCAAATTGCTGTCTCCCTGAAGCCATTCCAAAGTGCGGACTAGAATAGGAGTAAATCGAGTACTAGAATTCCCGCCATCTGCTATCCGTTTTAAATTTTCATAATAGATGGTTTTAAATGTAAGAAAACACTGAAATCTACCGAAAAAGACGAAAACTATCTAAACATCTAGGAGGTCTTGGGAATTTACCAGGCACCACAGATACATACGTAGTTGAGAATGTAGTAGTTTTTAGGACGGTTGTATTCCTGACATAAAGGGCCGTCGATATAAATAAACTTAGCTATTCTCGGAGGGGAGTGGGTTGGAGTACTTTCTATTAGGTTCTCTTATTATTTACTCGTTTTTATTACAACACCTCCATCGAAATCGGAAGTGAACCCAACTCACAAAGCAAAGCATCCCCTGCGTACACTGCATACGACTGCAGAATAGTGAAAAACACTGCTTCAAACGTGTTTAGTTTCAGGTTTTATATCGTATTCTGGGAAAAGTTTTCATTATCTATCGCTAAAAAGTTTTCAGGCTAGAACCCCTGGCATATTTGTGTACCAATATGGGCAATTTTGCTGGGGCAGGGTTACCGAAAAAAGATAAGGATAAAGAAAACAAATTCTACAAGCAAAAAAACTAAAAGATAGGTACCTGATGACGTTCGGCAACGTCATGGCTGGTGGGACAGTAGGGGAGGCCTCTAACAGGGTCTATTTCCTGATCACAGGATGTTTGTCCGATGTAATCATGCTCGTTAGAGGCAGTGTTTTGGGCTTGCGGATCAGTGGCTTCTTGGCCCAGTCCTTCTACTTTTACCAAAGCGGAGTTGAGGTATTTATTTGCAGCACAAGCTCGTCGACCTCTGCCAAATGCTTTTCCTTCCCTCTCGATGCTTTGAGTCGAAATTTTCGCCCAATACAACGGTTTTCTCTGCGTTCTTTTGCGACCAGACATTTTTTCTAAGATGCTACCAGATTTTTCCACACGAAATCAAGGCCAAACTCATTTTTCTCTTCATTTTTTATTTATTCTTCTTTTTGCGACTCATAAAATCACTCATAAAATCGGAATCATAAATATGAGTACGCGCAAAACGTTGTGAAACCGACTTTATGAGGACTCATACTATGAGCTCATATTCTCATAACTCATAAAATCATAAATATGAACGTTTTATGAAATAGGCCCCAGGTGTCTCGAAGCTTTTACATGGACATTTTTCTAAGTCCTGAGTCACTGTCTTTTAACAGCAAAATTACAATAATTTTCAAAAAATTGAAAAAATAATTGAAAAAAATTGCATAATTTAAATTTTCCGAGGTTCCATAATTTAATTGAAAATATAATTGTAATTGAAAATAATGGAAAACTATTTCAATTAATTTGATTTAATTTAATTGAAATTAAAAATTGAGCCCATAATTTAATTGTAATTGAATTGAAATTCAAATTCCATAATTTTACATCACTACTGCCAAGCCACTCAAGCCATGCTGTTGGGCGCCAGGTACTAAGAGAGTACCTGGCGTGATGACGTCATGGTGCTGTCAGCTCCCAACGGCCGCCCGGCCGCAGGCACTAAACCGGTATTGGCCTTATTGCTGGTCTCTCAGACAGCTCCTGACGTCGTTGATCTTCCCTCCAACGCGGCATGCTTTTTGGAGCGGCTTTCGGTGCAACGGCAGATCCAGTTGGTTCCCATTTTACCTACTCGCTGTAACCAGTTTTCGGTGGCCTGGGTGGAGCTTTATGCCGACGACCAACTCTCTGCGGCAAGAAACTTGCCCCGCCGAGTGGATGAGCGCACGATGTCGCGCACAGTGGCCATGTGGCCTAAACCACTACACCAACTGTGCCGGCTTGTAAAGGTTCGAGATCGAAGAGGTTTAGCCGCTGGAGGTAGGGGCGCGGTGGGAGGTCACATCGAGCCAACAGGCGGCGAGTAAAATACATTTGCACTGTCTCAACTAAATCGACATCTTGCAACAAATCAATCATAAAACATTTCGGAACAACGGCGTGATTCACGGAAAGTTAGTTGGTTCCCTCGAATTTGGTTTGTGATTCTACTGACCCATCCTATTGGACAGCCTTTTTTGCGGTGAACACACCTGGAAGTGATTTTATGACTAATAGAAAATCGAACGTTGTGGTGGTGCTCATTACTTACATACTTCCTGCTGACTAACGTGTGACGCACTGTACAAAAGTGTGTACCGTGTTGCGTGGTTTGTAATTCGTGACTGAACCATTCCTATTTTCGCTAATCATAGTCCGGGCCATACATATGACAGGTCATCCGCCGAAGGGTGTTGGGGGTCTGGCGTCGGCCGGGAGGTCTGAGCCGAAATTTTGGGAGGGGCGTTTAGCACTAAAAACCGCTCAAAAATTGAAAAAAATTGCAAGTTTTTGGCTAAAACTCGTCAAAAATCGCTAATTCGGGCAGAAATACAGCTAAAAAGTGCTGTTCTACAGGCGATTTTGGCAATCTTTGTGTCTGAACATGCAAAAAATCGCAAAAATTTGCTCAAAAAATTACATGCCAGAAAAATCGGATGGGGGTCGGAAAAATCGCCTCCGGGGGGTCCCCATTCGGGAGGTCTGGCTTAAGTCCGGTGGGGGCAGACCCCCAGATCCCCTGTTACATGTGTGATCCGCGTCTGTTATTATAATTATGGCGCCCGCCCACCCAAAAATTGAGTAGAGTAGGTAGAATGGTGCGGCCCGGTGATTTCCTGATCGATATTTAACACTATTTAGCAGGCGGTAGATTTATTTAGCAATTCGAACCAAATTTAGCTGGCCCGTTAGATTTATTTTGCGATCGCTTGTTAAGCCGTCTAAACAACAAAAATTCCAGTTGTTTTTGGAATTCCTGTTTGATTCTTAAGGTGTGCTGGTGCAGACGTATTTTTTTAACTTTTATTAGTGGGAAGATTTGTAAGTAGTTCCAGTCTATTTAGCGTCGGTCTAGCTGATGGTCTAAAAATGCAGTGTCGTGGCGTGCTCGTCCAAAGACGGGATTCGGCGTTCCTTGGGAACAAATAAATAACACAGCTAATCTATCAATACGAAGCGTTGTACTTAATGTACGCTTACGCTGACTTGGTCTGTCTATTATATATTTATAGTAAAGTGCATATAGCAGCAAAACGCCGGAGCGGCGATAAATCTGTTTAGGGGAATAGAAACGTTTGCATTGTAACATGCCACCTCAGTAAAAGGGTTCCATTTGCCTTCTCTCGATGGAACCCCCTGTCAAAACGGAAGCCAAGACACCAAACGGAGATCACCCAAGGATTGACAGCCTATGGATTTGTCCCGGCAATGGCTATTAAGAACAACAACTTGTGATGAATTTTTTGACAGAATTACTGTGCAAGTATGAATACAAATTTTTGTTTCATACTTCATTATTGGTGTGTTGTGTCCCCAGCTGTGCTGCGGTGCGTTCTACGATGGCCGATCGACAACTGATCGAACAACTGGTCAGTCAGTTTTCATTCTGATTTGCCATAGACTCAGTTGTACATTGAGGCTACTTTGTTTTAGCGCCATATTTTTCCTGAGTTGAATCAGAACTGGTTCGACAATCTTTCCGACAATCCTAATGCTCCACTCGTACTTCGACAGCTACTCGAACAGGTACTCGTATGCGGTACGCTAAGCAGTATGTCTGACAGTCAGTTGCACATCTGTTGTAGTACATCCAGTCTGAGGAACAGCGGTGGGTCGATGTGCCGCTGCCACCTGTAAGAGGGCGAAGAGGCGCTGCACCGACCTATCTGCCAGAGTATTTCGTGCCCATCAACCTCGGCTATTTGACCAAGGGCGAGATAACGTCGGACTGTCAGATTACACCAAGAGACATTGAGCAGCGCGTGCTGGTCGCCAGCTTTCTCTCCAACTACTTCCGTCGAGTCCGTAAGCCTTTGAGCACTCCAGTGCAAAGTAAATGTATGTCGTTTCAGTTTCGTTTCTACAGTATCGTTAAACTGATGATTGCATGTTGAATACGGCCAGATGTCTGCACAACTATGTACGTGTCACGGCCAGACTTTCAGTACCCACCCATGTATTCGCGCGCCCCGACTATTACGATTGACGTGCGGAACCGTAAGTGCTGTCTGTGACCACGTTATTACAGACTTGCGTTTTGGTTTATAGGCCGACGCTGGTTTTTCCTCCGAAGCGTGAAGCGCGTGCCAATGAAATTCACCAATCGGCCGCAGGCACGGCACTGCGTCCACTGAAGAACCAGCAATGCTTTATGCTAACTCAGTGGAACGTGTTCATGCGAGAGTGTGTCAGGCCGCAGCAGGGGCAGAGAAGAACCGAAACAACTGCCACCAGTGTTCCCAGCGGTCCGCGCCCCATCATCTCCTGTGGCATTTGTTCGGGCCATACAAGCTGCTGACACTGCCAGATGTCCGACCTGTCGACAGCCGGTCACCGCAGCTAATTTTATCATGCTTTTGGTCTGACATGTGCATCTACTACCCACTGTTTCTCAATCATAACCTCATTTAACTTCATGTGCTAATAAAACCTTGTCATGCATAGTCCTATTTTCTTGTGTGTGACTACTATACTTGACAATGCCTTTGGCGGCTGAATAGCCATTTTCGAGCTGATTCCGTCTGACTACTCACGGAAACAATAAGGGTGAAGCTTACTGGTGTTACGGAGGCTTGACTAGGTGGGATACAACCAGTGGCGTACCCAGGGGGGGTGTAAGGGTGTGTACAATTACCGGAGGGGTCGGGAAATTATGGTGCAGCGCATCGACACTCGGCCTGCCGCTGAGTGGCATATTCTTAATACTCTTTTATGCATTCTTGGCATTATTCAGTACGTGTATAAACCGACTAATTCGGTTATTGGTGCTATGTATTCGAATTCGGGATTTTTATATAGAATTCGGTGTTTTATATTCACTGTATTGCTGGACCAATTACTAATAAATGTTCAAATGCCCGCCACCAGTGTGTATCGCCATTCTTTTACAGGAATAATACCGAATAACAGTAAAAGGGGAAAATCAAAGGAGTTTGATCTGACAGATTTTATCAGTTAAAATTAGGTTCTGCCATGAGTGGTTGGTCAAAAATTTTCATTCTTGTGAGTTTGTGTCAAACGATTGAAAACGAGAAAAATACGTAGACCTGCTTTAAACCTACCGTGATGTTGAAAATTTTGGACACCCATGACATAAAACCTGTCTCCAAATAACGTACCCCGGGTACACAATCCGGCACTAAGTGCCAGTTAGTGTACCCCGGGTACAGCTATCTGGAGGGGTACCGTATGCAGCACTCTCCGGTACCCCCACGTTCGGGGTCTGTGATGCGTACAGCAATTGCGGACTGAAGTCTAATCAACAAATTGTAAAAATTCTGTTAGGGGGCCGTCCATAAACTTCGACGTTCAAAAATTCAAAATTTTGGACCCCACCCCAAAACGACTTTTTTCGACTACAAATTTTTAAGCTGATAACCCCCCCCCCCCCCGACTAAACTTGGTGCTGTGTCCGACATTAGAAAATCTTCAATAAAATCGACATGCCACTGTAGAAGCAGTGAAAAAGAAACTTTTTGACTGAACTACGTACCATTTTGGCGTTTAGAAACAAGAACTGGGTTGAGTTTTCCCTTTAATATGGTTGCGGACAAAAGCTTCTTAGGCACCAAAAAACGTTGACGTTTTCGACTCCAACCAACACCCCCTGCGACGTTTTCTGACGTTCAACCGACCACCCCCACACCCTCTCTGACTGAACGTCGTAGTTAATGGATGACAGAGGCTATGGATCGAACAAGAAAGACCGCCGAGAAGAGAGAGGAGCAAACAGACAGGCGTTCACTTACAGAGTTTATTTAACGAACGAGAAGCAAAGTGCAACGGCCTCTGACCTGGACGGGGTCAGAGGGATTAACTGACTTATAACCGGTTATCAGAACGCTGTTGTCTACTGTATAAACTTGACGCGCACAAACTACATTACATTCATGATTCAATGCATAGATGCTACATTTATTTTTATGTACGTACGTACTGTACTGAACTCCGACAATGGACGGTCCCTAGGTCCTGTTTAACAAGCTTTGTAAAGTGTAATAAAACTGCTTATTTGAATGATTTGCTTAAAGAGTGTCAGGATATGTGAAAAGAAAAACTGGTTTTTTGACAGATCTGCTTTAGAGTGTCAGAATGGCTTGAAAACTGTTTTTTTAAAAGAACGTACACAAAGCGTTTTCTGTCAGAAGAATTTGTACAGTACAGTACAGTTTATTTTCCTGGAAAGCATACACCATGCAAAGCACAGTACATGGCAGCAAGAGAATCGTCGGAAAGAATTATTTGAAAAGTTTACTGTCAGCAACACTTGTTTGAAAGAATTGTTGTTGTTGTTGAACTTTTTGTCCTTTCGGACTAGGAGTAGAGTAGCCAACTGCTATAGAACAGGAACAAATACTAGATCCGGCAGCCTCCTTTAACATTTTGCAAAACTGAACAACCAAGTTTCTTGGAGTAAAGTTTACTGACGTTTTCATCTGCTGCCGGTCTAATTTTGTAAAAAATTACCAAAAAATCTGTCCATGCTTCTAAAACTGAGAGGATCTACAAACTATCTAAAGGCCATTTTGAACTCAGCGGGTCAAACTAGGTCGGGTACACTATTGACTGACAAAGGGTTCCCTTCAGAATTGCATGAATGTTGAACATTTATTTCAGGATTACGGCTTGTCATGGCATGTTTCTTATTGAAACTTCAGAGGTCCATAACTTGCGACTGGGTGGTCTAGCGCAAACTTTAAGATCATATTCTAAATCAGCGGAAAAAACTGCACCAGATACAATGTAGATACCATGTTATGCCCAGATTTGACGGATAACTTATTGTCAAGGCATAAAAACTACATGCGCAGGAGCGGTCAGATTCCGATCCGATCCGATATATTGTGGGTTGGGGGCTGTACGGCTCTATGATCAGACCAACTTGTCCATTTCATATCCCCATTTCAGCTCTCTTCATTTCGGATGCTATCACCAACGCAAGGCTCAACCAGCCTTGGGGGTATCTTGCGGTTAGGTTTACCCGAGGCTTTAATCAACCTTAGGAGGTCCTTAATGGTTACAGCTCAACTCCTGGGTTGGGTGGTAAGATACCTACTGCCCAGAATAACTTGCCTACGTCCAGCCAATGCGTCACATTCCATGACCAAATGTTCAGGCGTTTCCTCCTGTTCTAAGCAAAATGAGCATGTTGGATCATCCACCAAGCCCATAATGTTGAGATGACTATTAAGGTTACTACTGTGTCCAGTTAACCAACCGACCACCAGTTTCAGTTCCTTTTACTAGAACTAAGTAATTCTCTGGTTACCACCGATCTGGGTCCCAGAATGAAGTGCTTAGACTGCCTACAGTCGGTCCATAGATCCCAGGCAAATTGCAGCTGGTTCTTAGGCCAACTTCTTAATTCAGTCAGTACTTTCCTAAGCGAGATGCCAAGGGCCGGTTCCGGCCCTATAAGTGGCAACTCAGAAGCCGCCCGAGCTAGTCGGTCAGCCTGCTCATTTCCCTCCACATCCGATTGCCCAGGTACCCACATCAGCTGTAGCTTCTTCTGAAGCGCCAGTCGTTTTAGTTCCCTGACACACTCAGCAACCAGCTTAGAGTTGATGCGTGGAGATACACTAGAGCTTTTAGAGCTGCTTGACTATTTGAGCAAATACAGATCTTCTGCTCTGGACAGTTTACTAATCCCGGAGCCCTGGCGCAGTTTAATATAGCATAGACCTCCGTTGCCGTTGAAAACCGTTGCTTATTTTCTGAGGGGAAAGGAATCCTCCACCCCTAGTCTCTGTATAAATACTCCTGCTCCCGAATTCTCTAGACCTGTTAACCTGGAACCATCCGTATAACAGTAGAGCTAGAGAGTATCGGTTGCATTAGGAATATTACCTTGCCAGACCTCCCTACTCGGGAAGTCGACCTGATATTTCTTATCAAACACGTAATTGGGTAGTTGTTGGTAACTTGGGAATTGATACAGTGGCGATAAATCGCACAATTGTGTCCAAACACTACAATGACCACGACCTACCCTGTGCCACTGATTAATAATTTTAAGTCTGTAGCAGGTCGCCTTCGCTTCCACTTGAATGCAAGTGTGTAGCGGTGGAAGACATAACAGAACTTCCATTGCTGCTGTAGGTGTTGTTTGTGGAGCCCCTGTTTATGCATAGACACGCCAGTCGTTGTAAACGGCCCAGCTGTGCTTTTGCGCATTCCAGGTTTGTCCGTTTCCACCACACCACAGCAGCAAAAGCTATTATAGGTCTAATGGTTACAACATAGAGCCACTTGACCACCTTAGGAGCATACATGTAACAGGTCATCCGCCGATGGGGGGAGGGGGGGTTGGGGGGGGGTCTGGCGCCGGCCGGGGGGGGTCTGAGCCAAAATTTTGGGGGAGGGGGTGGGCACTAAAAAACGCTCAAAAATCGAGAAAAATTGCAATTTTTGGCCTAAAAATCGCCAAAAATCGCTAATTTGGGCTGAAATACAGCTAAAAAGTGCTGTTTTGCAGGCGATTTTGGCAATTTTTGTGTGTGAAAGTGTAAAAAATTGCAAAAATTTGCTCGAAAATTTACTTGGCAGAAAAATCGGAGGGGGGGTCGGTGAAATCGTCTCGGGGGGGGTGGGGGGCAGACCCCCCCCCCAGACCCCCCTGTTACATGTATGCTTAGGAGACAGTCCCCAATTCTTCCCAACAGCTCGTTTGGCTTGACAGAAAGCTGCTCTGTCCTTGGAGCATCTGGTTTCAAGGTGAACTGCCCAATCTAATCGGGAGTCCAAATAGACCCCCAGATATTTTACTCGCTTTACTAACTGGAGCTGCTTCCCATAGATCTTAGGGAGCTTAAGCCCAGTTAGCAGTCGTTTCCTTGTGAATAGGATCAGCTCTAACTTGTCCGGCTGTACGGCCAGACATTCTTCTTCACACCATCTTTGGACAACCGTAAGTGCCCTCTGCATGAGGTCACATACAGTGTCCAAGAATTTCCGTACCACGAGAACTACTCCATCATCCGCGTAGCCCAGCGCAGCGCATTAAACGATGAATCGTTTAGACGCACCAACAGGCTATCAGCAAGGAGTATCCAACCAAAGTAGGGGAGATAAAACCCCTCCTTGTGGACATCCCCTGTGCGTAATGATGGATATTCTGCGACATTGCCCCATTTGAGCAGTCACTGTACGGAGTTTGAGCATGGACCCAATCCATTGGATAAAGGTAGACTCCACGCCCCGCCTCCTCAGTGCCCCCTCAAATGATGCAAAAGATGCATTGGAGAAGGCGCCTTCTATATCGAAGAACGCTCCAGTGCAAACTCCTTATGCTCTAAAGCTCTTTCTACACGACCAACCAAGCAGTGTAAGGCCGTTTCCAGAGACTTGCCTGCCTGGTAAGCATGTTGATTAGGATGGAGCGGTACATGCCGAAGCACCCCGTCTCTGAGCGGGGTCAGATTGAAAAACAGATGTCATTTTCGCAGTCAGCGGAAAAAACTGCATTAGATTATATAAATTTGATGGCTCTGTACCGTACATGCGACTGAATAGAGTCACCTTTCAAACGAGCATGTTAGTACAAGTGCAGCCGTTTTCTTTTCTTCCCAAATCATAAAAATGCCCATAACTTCAACACTAGACAACGTAGAGCAAAAATATTGTTATTTTCGGAATCAGCAGCAAAAACCACATAAGAAAAACTGCTTTGTACCGCAGTTTATGGTCTTGCTAGCGAGTAATTCCACTCAAGAAATACTGTCGGTCAGAACTTTGAACGCAAATTTCTCCCTACCCAGAGCGAATCTAGCTAAATTGAATGCATTTGCACACAAAACTGCATCGAACAGTAGGCTAACCATTAAGCTTTACGGAAAAAATGTTTTTCAAACACCTTTGAGAGGCCAAAACACCCCCCTCCCCTAAACAGCACACTTTAGTGCGCTCATTTTGTTTGGCCAACTCACACCTAACCTTTGTTAAAAGATTAGCTTGGCAGGGCCTTTGCACTAAAAGTTATAAAGATTTTTTGAAGAAAAAAAACGGAGTGGCACTTTGCGGCAATTTCGTAGTTTTCGGTGAATATCATGCTAATCAGCTATGATCTGGAAACGGGAGTACCAGAATCTGAAAGGCCATTGGAACAGCTACAAAACCATATGCGAGTCGGGATCCTAGCTTAAGACACGAATGAAGGGTGATCGTTTGAATGGAGACTGTCAGACACCAGAAAATGAGCCCGAAAATTACTGCCGACCCAAATTTGAGGGGGTGTAGCTCCGGTTCCAGGGGGTTGCTGGTGGCCGGGCATGCACCGTTAGTCTTCGACTGTGCTCTATTTTAACAGACATTAATATCAGCCAGATCCGTGTGATGACCCTGCTTGCCCCTTCAAAGCTGACCAAAATGCATCTTAAAGATCAAAACTGAGTCTCAGTAAGGAAAACTATGGAAAAGAGCCGAAAAAGTGCTAAATTTGGCTCATTTGGACCCAGCCGCTTATTTTAACGAAAAAAAGCGGGCCGGGCCGAAAATTCCGGCCTAGTAGCGAGTATGAATGCTAAAAGTGACAGCAACAAGTTCGTTCTTATTGACATTTAATAGTACAGATAACACAATCGGCAGATGCAAGAACAAAACAAGAATCAGTACAGTAGTAGTAAGTGAATGAAAAACTGTTATCCACCCAGTACTCCACGCATGTGCATCTGCATAAAATCGGTAGCCGGGTGAGCAGCCACCATCTCCTGCACGCTGAGGTAGTGCTTGACGCGATAGGGTCGACAGACGTTCGGCCCGTCCAGAAAGTCGTTGATCTCCATCTGTTGCTGCTGATGCAACACCTGCCAGTAGTAGAGCACCTGCTCAGTCCGCCAGTCCCGCTTCACATAGACCACCATGACAGGCTGTTGATGAACGACCAACAAATAGGACCGGCTGAGCCTGATTTGGAAGAAACAGAAGATCATGAAGTAGAGCACCAGCACACCGACCAGCTGAGACCATGTGAGAACCAACTCTGTGGCAGGCAGTTGATGAGTGCTTGTAGCGCCCAGGATGGCGGAACAAAGAGCGATGAAGAGTTTGTAGCACAACCATCTGCGGAAGGCCGACTCCATCAACAAGATGAAAGACGCCAACATAGCCACGTGAATGCTGTCTACGCTCGCTCTGCTGCATAGCTTGTGCAAGTGATCAAGCAACAGCAGCAACACCAGCAGATGTGCACAGGGGTTGAAGTTGTCGAGAATCAGGCAATCTGCGGCTGCGTTGAACAGACCAGTACCAATCAGCGCCAGAACGCGTCGAAGGGCTGTGCTCCCGGTTAAGAAAGCAAAATATGACCAGTAACTTGCAAGGGTGAACGCTTCGTGGACGGCATGGATCAGAAGCGATGATAATTTGTCGGGCCACTGCAATCCGGAAGATTGATTAGTGTTGCAGGTTAGTAGAGGCGAACAGTAGTAGAAAGTGCCGGAGAAGAGAAGCAGGCAGTGGAGTAGCAGAATGGCTGAGAACAGACAGAGCGGAAATGCGGAGCCGTCGCGCTGTTTCGTCACCCAAACTAGAACTGAACGCAACATTGAGACAGCAAACACGACAGAAACCGGTTCAGCACAGTCAGACAATGGGTGGACGGAAATTTGCATAAGGTGGAAAGGTTGTTTGCCTTGTTTTTTTATGTACAGTTTTCACCAATCTTATATTCAACCCACCTTGTATTGTATTCACAATACACTGATGTTGCTATAAAACTGTACAGACATTCTTCTACCCTGCCAACAATTTCAAGTTCAGGCACTAAAGGAAGATCCTCAGAGGACTTTGTTCTCTTTATGACCGGTAAATCGCAATAAAACTGACTAAACTCCGATTTGGCTGAAATTTTCTATTTTGGTTTAATTTGACCTAAAAAGACATTTTATCACCTTCCCGGCCATTTTTGAGAGGGTCACTTTTTCGACCCTCTCACTGATTTTGAGCCATAACTCGGGACGAAATCATCGTAGGAACTTGCGAATTGCATATTTAGAATCAGAAAATTATTCTCTTTCAACCGATATCCTACTCGACTGCACTGCAGAGAAAAAAATTTTTTCGAACCCCTTCCGGGCCCGATTTGGCCCCCTCACCGTCAATAGTCCGACTATTTTATTTCATGGAAATGTAGCGCTATGTTTTTGCTTTCGATTAAAGAAAAAAAATCGAAAAAAAAGTGACCCACAATCGAGTTTTTGGGCCTTGAAAGTTGAAAATAAAAAAAAATTCCTTATAATGGATTGCACACTGTAAACAACACAACTTGGTCAGTTTTATTCGGAGACCTTTGGCACACATATTGTACTGTTCGTCTTGCACATAGCTCACAAACCTGGTCCTGGTTGCCGCTGTTTAACACGAGTTTTATGCTTATTTTGTTAATTATTTTCAGTTTCGCAAACAATTTCTCGGTTTCATTTGATGTTTCCCATGATGGGCGTCCGAATTGTCTTTTTGAAAGGAATTAAAGCTGGAAATCGGGCCGGCCCAACCCAAGCAATGCCTAAGCGAAGGATAGTTGGAAACTTTTGCATTGAATAAACATTCTGCTTACTTGGTACTTACAGAAGAAGCACAATGCATCGTCCTATAACGAAATTAAGAGACTCTTAGACTCTGTTACTCTTTGTTATTTGTTTTCTCCTTAAGCAATGCCATGCAAGATTTCGTAGGTGTCACGTGACAGACTAAAATATACATTATTGATCCTGGCCGCTGTGGGATGGCGGCTGTAAAACACGTCATCTCAACTCAACTATTGACGTATGTACATACAGTATGCAAACTATAGTCTATTCAAAATAATAAGCGACCTGGCGGTACTGTTGTTTAATACCGGATTTTTCAAATGCGTATGCGTATGCGTATGCGTATACGCATTCTAATTACAAATGCGTATGAGTTTGCGTATACGCATTGCAAAAACTAATGCGTATTTTGCGTATTGCGTATGCGTAATTAGGGATGGCCAAAGCACGTGCGCGCGGCGCGGAATAGAAAATACAAAAACACAGCCGAAAAGTGGTCCAAAATGGTTTTTGCAACTTCAAGCGCAAATGCTTTTTTGTGTTCCGTTATTGATAGGAGGATGTGATGTATTTATATGAAACAGAGTGTGAGCTATCGAATAAGATGCATATTGAATCATAATTCGGCCGTTAAAGAGCATTTTTCTCTCGAAAACTGAATTCGTCGTTTTTCAATGTCTATTTTCTGCCAAAAGGAGACTTGATTCAAATTTTGTTCAACCGGTTTTAAAATCACCGCAACTCGTTACCTATATAGCACTGCTTTTTTTCTTTCCGCACTTTGGCATGGTCCCCACAAATTTGATTCTTCCTTAACTACTGAAAATCGGCTTTTTCGTGGATTTTTTTCATGTTTATCGTTCTTGTGAAAAAACGACGAATTCGGCGAAAGATGTTCAATCGGTTCCGTATACAGTAGACTTCAGGCTTTCGACTGATATAAGAATTGGCTCTCTGCTGTTTGTCGTTAACCCCACAAACGGTGTTGAAGTTTCTAAACCCTTAATTTTTGCCATTTCTGGCTTTTATTGTACCCAACAATTCCAACCATACTTTTTCGCATTAATTTAGCTGTGCGACGATTATTCACATCTTTCTAGTAGATTTTAAACAATCAATTTGGTTGCACCTTCGTAACTGGCGCCATTCAAAATCAGCCACCGCTGGGACGGCGACCAAGTTATAAACACTAATTTACGCGATTTAACCCACGCGGCTGTTTTGAACCCGCATTTTTCCAATTCTTCATGAAATTAAGTGCGGTTTTTTGCGTAAATAATCGCATCAGGTCATGCTTTGTCGTTTTAGCATAACTTTTTCCGTGTAGCACCAGTTATTCAAATCTGTCGCCCATAAATAAAAATGGTACCAAGTGCGCCATACAAAAGTTCTTCGCAGACGAATGATTTTAGATCGCATTTTTCTAATTTTTCATGGAATCAAGTGCGGTTTTTTGCGTATATTATCGCATCCGGTCATGTTATCGGCGGTTTTAGCATAATTGTTTTGCTGTAGCGTGAATTTTTGAAAACCATTGGCCATACCTAGCGTAATGCGTAATCTCAGAAACATTGAGAAATTTCACTGAACAGCTTTTTTGGCTCTACAGTATGCTGTTTAGGTATCCAACATTATAATCCATGTTTTTTTAAACTACTTGAGGCTTTATGATAAGTTCCTGACCTCAAAGAATTGCATTATAGTATCTACAGCATACATGTAACAAACAGGGGGTCTGCCCCGATGGGGACCCCTCCAAGACGATTTTTCCGACCCCCCTCCGGTTTTTGTGGTAAGTAATTTTTTGAGCAAATTTTTACGATTTTTGTAATTTCAGACACAAAAATTGCCAAAATCGCCTGTAAAACAGCACCTTTAGCTGTATTTCAGCCCAAATTAGCATTTTTTTTACGATTTTTAGGCTAAAAATTGCCATTTTTGCGATTTGTGAGCGTTTCTTAGTGCCCAGCTCCCCTCCCAAAATTCGGGCTCAGCAGACGCCAGACCCTAAATCCTTCGGCGGATAATCTGTTACATGTATGATATACAGGACATACATGTATGTTTTCAACTGGCAAGCAATATGCGCTTTCAGGAACAAAGAATGAGGCTTTGTAGGAACAAAAATGTCTGTTTTAATGTTTTTTTTCTTTTATTCTTCCTCTCTCTCTTCTCCTTTTCTCTTTTTTCTATTCTGTACAGTTTTATAGTAACATCAGTGTATTGTGAATACAAAAAGTGGGTTGAATATAAGATTGTGAAAATGTACATAAAAAACAAGGCAAACAACCTTTCCACCTTAATGCAAATTTCCGTCCACCCATTGTCTACTGTCAACCGGTTTCTGTCGTGTTTGATGTCTCAATGTTGCGTTCAGATTCTAGTTTGGGTGACGAAACAGACGGCTCCGCATTTCCCTCTGTCTTCTCCCTCTCTCTCCCTGCCTGCTTCTTCTCCGGCACTTCTACTACTGTTCGCCTCTACTACTGCAACACTAATCAATCTTCCGGATTGCAGTGGCCCGACAAATTATCATCGCTTCTGATCCATCGTCTACGAAGGTCACCCTTCTGTCATATTTTGCTTAACGGAGCACAGCCCTTCGGCGATTCTGGCTGGTGTCAAACCTTCTCTCGACAACTTCCTGTATTGTTGCTGCTGTTGCTTGATCCTGCACAACTATCAACATACATACGTCTTTGGCGTCTTTTGTGATCGGCCTTCACACAATGTGATCTAAACTCTTCTCTTCTCCCATCTAACCATCAACTCCTGCACAATGTCCCATATCTCACTGTCTGTGGTGCTCTACTTCATGATCTTCTGTTTCTTCCAAATCACTCAGCCGTCCTATTGTGTCTCATCACTGTCATATTTGGCTTTCACACTGGCAGTGTTGCATCACAAATATCAACATTTTGACGGCCAAGTCTTCATTGCTCAGCACTCCTCAAAATGGCTGCTCACGTACCGATTTTATAGATGCACATGCGTGGAGTACTGGGTGGATAACAGTTTTTCATTCACTTACTACTACTGTACTGATTCTTGTTTTGTTCTTGCATCTGCCGATTGTGTTATCTGTACTATTAAATGTCAATAAGAACGAACTTGTTGCTGTCACTTTTAGCATTCATACTCGCTACTAGGCCGGAATTTTCGGCCCGGCCCCTTTTTTTTCGTTAAAATAAGCGGCTGGGTCCAAATGAGCAAATTTAGCACTTTTTCGGCTCTTTTCCATAGTTTTCCTTACTGAGACTCAGTTTTGATCTTTAAGATGCATTTTGGTCAGCTTTGAAGGGGCAAGCAGGGTCATCACACGGATCTGGCTGATATTAATGTCTGTTAAAATAGAGCACAGTCGAAGACTAACGGTGCATGCCTGCCACCAGCAACCCCCTGGAACCGGAGCTACACCCCTCAAATTTGGGTCGGCAGTAATTTTCGGGCTCATTTTCTGGTGTCTGACAGTCTCCATTCAAACGATCACCCTTCATTCGTGTCTTAAGCTAGGATCCCGACTCGCATATGGTTTTGTACTGTTCCAATGGCCTTTCAGATTCTGGTACTCCCGTTTCCAGATCATAGCTGATTAGCATGATATTCACCGAAAACTACGAAATTGCCGCAAAGTGCCCTCCGTTTTTTTTCTTCAAAAAAATCTTTATAACTTTTAGTGCAAAGGCCCTGCCAAGCTAATCTTTTAACAAAGGTTAGGTGTGAGTTGGCCAAACAAAATGAGCGACTAAAGGTGTGCTGTTTAGGGGAGGGGGTGTTTTGGCCTCTCAAAGGTGTTTGAAAAACATTTTTTCCGTAAAGCTTAATGGTTAGCCTACTGTTCGATGCAGTTTTGTGTGCAAATGCATTCAATTTAGCTAGATTCGCTCTGGGTAGGAGAAATTTGCGTTCAAAGTTCTGACCGACAGTATTTCTTGAGTGGAATTACTCGCTAGCAAGACCATAAACTGCGGTACAAAGTAGTTTTTCTTATGTGCTTTTTGCTGCTGATTCCGAAAATAACAATATTTTTGCTAAAAGTTGTCTAGTGTTGAAGTTATGGGCATTTTTATGATTTGGGAAGAAAAGAAAACGGCTGCACTTGTACTAACATGCTCGTTTGAAAGGTGACTCTATTCAGTCGCATGTACGGTACAGAGCCATCAAATTTATATAATCTAATGCAGTTTTTTCCGCTGACTGCGAAAATGACATCTGTTTTTCAATCTGACCCCGCTCAGAGACGGGGTGCTTCGGCATGTACCGCTCCATCCTAATCAACATGCTTACCAGGCAGGCAAGTCTCTGGAAACGGCCTTACACTGCTTGGTTGGTCGTGTAGAAAGAGCTTTAGAGCATAAGGAGTTTGCACTGGAGCGTTCTTCGATATAGAAGGCGCCTTCTCCAATGCATCTTTTGCATCATTTGAGGGGGCACTGAGGAGGCGGGGCGTGGAGTCTACCTTTATCCAATGGATTGGGTCCATGCTCAAACTCCGTACAGTGACTGCTCAAATGGGGCAATGTCGCAGAATATCCATCATTACGCACAGGGGATGTCCACAAGGAGGGGTTTTATCTCCCCTACTTTGGAGGATACTCCTTGCTGATAGCCTGTTGGTGCGTCTAAACGATTCATCGTTTAATGCGCTGCGCTGGGCTACGCGGATGATGGAGTAGTTCTCGTGGTAGGGAAATTCTTGGACACTGTATGTGACCTCATGCAGAGGGCACTTACGGTTGTCCAAAGATGGTGTGAAGAAGAATGTCTGGCCGTACAGCCGGACAAGTTAGAGCTGATCCTATTCACAAGGAAACGACTGCTAACTGGGCTTAAGCTCCCTAAGATCTATGGGAAGCAGCTCCAGTTAGTAAAGCGAGTAAAATATCTGGGGGTCTATTTGGACTCCCGATTAGATTGGGCAGTTCACCTTGAAACCAGATGCTCCAAGGACAGAGCAGCTTTCTGTCAAGCCAAACGAGCTGTTGGGAAGAATTGGGGACTGTCTCCTAAGGTGGTCAAGTGGCTCTATGTTGTAACCATTAGACCTATAATAGCTTTTGCTGCTGTGGTGTGGTGGAAACGGACAAACCTGGAATGCGCAAAAGCACAGCTGGGCCGTTTACAACGACTGGCGTGTCTATGCATAAACAGGGGCTCCACAAACAACACCTACAGCAGCAATGGAAGTTCTGTTATGTCTTCCACCGCTACACACTTGCATTCAAGTGGAAGCGAAGGCGACCTGCTACAGACTTAAAATTATTAATCAGTGGCACAGGGTAGGTCGTGGTCATTGTAGTGTTTGGACACAATTGTGCGATTTATCGCCACTGTATCAATTCCCAAGTTACCAACAACTACCCAATTACGTGTTTGATAAGAAATATCAGGTCGACTTCCCGAGTAGGGAGGTCTGGCAAGGTAATATTCCTAATGCAACCGATACTCTCTACTGTTATACGGATGGTTCCAGGTTAACAGGTCTAGAGAATTCGGGAGCAGGAGTATTTATACAGAGACTAGGGGTGGAGGATTCCTTTCCCCTGAGAAAATAAGCAACGGTTTTCAACGGCAACGGAGGTCTATGCTATATTGAACTGCGCCAGGGCTCCGGGATTAGTAAACTGTCCAGAGCAGAAGATCTGTATTTGCTCAAATAGTCAAGCAGCTCTAAAAGCTCTAGTGTATCTCCACGCATCAACTCTAAGCTGGTTGCTGAGTGTGTCAGGGAACTAAAACGACTGGCGCTTCAGAAGAAGCTACAGCTGATGTGGGTACCTGGGCAATCGGATGTGGAGGGAAATGAGCAGGCTGACCGACTAGCTCGGGCGGCTTCTGAGTTGCCACTTATAGGGCCGGAACCGGCCCTTGGCATCTCGCTTAGGAAAGTACTGACTGAATTAAGAAGTTGGGCTAAGAACCAGCTGCAATTTGCCTGGGATCTATGGACCGACTGTAGGCAGTCTAAGCACTTCATTCTGGGACCCAGATCGGTGGTAACCAGAGAATTACTTAGTTCTAGTAAAAGGAACTGAAACTGGTGGTCGGTTGGTTAACTGGACACAGTAGTAACCTTAATAGTCATCTCAACATTATGGGCTTGGTGGATGATCCAACATGCTCATTTTGCTTAGAACAGGAGGAAACGCCTGAACATTTGGTCATGGAATGTGACGCATTGGCTGGACGTAGGCAAGTTATTCTGGGCAGTAGGTATCTTACCACCCAACCCAGGAGTTGAGCTGTAACCATTAAGGACCTCCTAAGGTTGATTAAAGCCTCGGGTAAACCTAACCGCAAGATACCCCCAAGGCTGGTTGAGCCTTGCGTTGGTGATAGCATCCGAAATGAAGAGAGCTGAAATGGGGATATGAAATGGACAAGTTGGTCTGATCATAGAGCCGTACAGCCCCCAACCCACAATATATCGGATCGGATCGGAATCTGACCGCTCCTGCGCATGTAGTTTTTATGCCTTGACAATAAGTTATCAGTCAAATCTGGGCATAACATTGTATCTGGTGCAGTTTTTTCCGCTGATTTAGAATATGATCTTAAAGTTTGCGCTAGACCACCCAGTCGCAAGTTATGGACCTCTGAAGTTTCAATAAGAAACATGCCATGACAAGCCGTAATCCTGAAATAAATGTTCAACATTCATGCAATTCTGAAGGGAACCCTTTGTCAGTCAATAGTGTACCCGACCTAGTTTGACCCGCTGAGTTCAAAATGGCCTTTAGATAGTTTGTAGATCCTCTCAGTTTTAGAAGCATGGACAGATTTTTTGGTAATTTTTTACAAAATTAGACCGGCAGCAGATGAAAACGTCAGTAAACTTTACTCCAAGAAACTTGGTTGTTCAGTTTTGCAAAATGTTAAAGGAGGCTGCCGGATCTAGTATTTGTTCCTGTTCTATAGCAGTTGGCTACTCTACTCCTAGTCCGAAAGGACAAAAAGTTCAACAACAACAACAATTCTTTCAAACAAGTGTTGCTGACAGTAAACTTTTCAAATAATTCTTTCCGACGATTCTCTTGCTGCCATGTACTGTGCTTTGCATGGTGTATGCTTTCCAGGAAAATAAACTGTACTGTACTGTACAAATTCTTCTGACAGAAAACGCTTTGTGTACGTTCTTTTAAAAAAACAGTTTTCAAGCCATTCTGACACTCTAAAGCAGATCTGTCAAAAAACCAGTTTTTCTTTTCACATATCCTGACACTCTTTAAGCAAATCATTCAAATAAGCAGTTTTATTACACTTTACAAAGCTTGTTAAACAGGACCTAGGGACCGTCCATTGTCAGAGTTCAGTACAGTACGTACATTGTACGTACATAAAAATAAATGTAGCATCTATGCATTGAATCATGAATGTAATGTAGTTTGTGCGCGTCAAGTTTATACAGTAGACAACAGCGTTCTGATAACCGGTTATAAGTCAGTTAATCCCTCTGACCCCGTCCAGGTCAGAGGCCGTTGCACTTTGCTTCTCGTTCGTTAAATAAACTCTGTAAGTGAACGCCTGTCTGTTTGCTCCTCTCTCTTCTCGGCGGTCTTTCTTGTTCGATCCATAGCCTCTGTCATCCATTAGCTACGACGTTCAGTCAGAGAGGGTGTGGGGGTGGTCGGTTGAACGTCAGAAAACGTCGCAGGGGGTGTTGGTTGGAGTCGAAAACGTCAACGTTTTTTGGTGCCTAAGAAGCTTTTGTCCGCAACCATATTAAAGGGAAAACTCAACCCAGTTCTTGTTTCTAAACGCCAAAATGGTACGTAGTTCAGTCAAAAAGTTTCTTTTTCACTGCTTCTACAGTGGCATGTCGATTTTATTGAAGATTTTCTAATGTCGGACACAGCACCAAGTTTAGTCGGGGGGGGGGGGGTTATAAGCTTAAAACTTTGTAGTCGAAAAAAGTCGTTTTGGGGTGGGGTCCAAAATTTTGAATTTTTGAACGTCGAAGTTTATGGACGGCCCCCTAACAGAATTTTTACAATTTGTTGATTAGACTTCAGTCCGCAATTGCTGTACGCATCACAGACCCCGAACGTGGGGGTACCGGAGAGTGCTGCATACGGTACCCCTCCAGATAGCTGTACCCGGGGTACACTAACTGGCACTTAGTGCCGGATTGTGTACCCGGGGTACGTTATTTGGAGACAGGTTTTATGTCATGGGTGTCCAAAATTTTCAACATCACGGTAGGTTTAAAGCAGGTCTACGTATTTTTCTCGTTTTCAATCGTTTGACACAAACTCACAAGAATGAAAATTTTTGACCAACCACTCATGGCAGAACCTAATTTTAACTGATGACATCTGTCAGATCAAACTCCTTTGATTTTCCCCTTTTACTGTTATTCGGTATTATTCCTGTAAAAGAATGGCGATACACACTGGTGGCGGGCATTTGAACATTTATTAGTAATTGGTCCAGCAATACAGTGAATATAAAACACCGAATTCTATATAAAAATCCCGAATTCGAATACATAGCACCAATAACCGAATTAGTCGGTTTATACACGTACTGAATAATGCCAAGAATGCATAAAAGAGTATTAAGAATATGCCACTCAGCGGCAGGCCGAGTGTCGATGCGCTGCACCATAATTTCCCGACCCCTCCGGTAATTGTACACACCCTTACACCCCCCCTGGGTACGCCACTGGTTGTATCCCACCTAGTCAAGCCTCCGTAACACCAGTAAGCTTCACCCTTATTGTTTCCGTGAGTAGTCAGACGGAATCAGCTCGAAAATGGCTATTCAGCCGCCAAAGGCATTGTCAAGTATAGTAGTCACACACAAGAAAATAGGACTATGCATGACAAGGTTTTATTAGCACATGAAGTTAAATGAGGTTATGATTGAGAAACAGTGGGTAGTAGATGCACATGTCAGACCAAAAGCATGATAAAATTAGCTGCGGTGACCGGCTGTCGACAGGTCGGACATCTGGCAGTGTCAGCAGCTTGTATGGCCCGAACAAATACCACAGGAGATGATGGGGCGCGCACCGCTGGGAACACTGGTGGCAGTGGCTTCGGTTCTTCTCTGCCCCTGCTGCGGCCAGACACACTCTCGCATGAACACGTTCCACTGAGTTAGCATAAAGCATTGCTGGTTCTTCAGTGGACGCAGTGCCTGCGGCCGATTGGTGAATTTCATTGGCACGCGCTTCACGCTTCGGAGGAAAAACCAGCGTCGGCCTATAAACCAAAACGCAAGTCTACAATAACGTGGTCACAGACAGCACTTACGGTTCCGCACGTCAATCGTAATAGTCGGGGCGCGCGAATACATGGGTGGGTACTGAAAGTCTGGTCGTGACACGTACATAGTTGTGCAGACATCTGGCCGTATTCAACATGCAATCATCAGTTTGACGATACTGTAGAAACGAAACTGAAACGACATACATTTACTTTGCACTGGAGTGCTCAAAGGCTGACGGACTCGACGGAAATAGTTGGAGAGAAAGCTGGCGACCAGCACGCGCTGCTCAATGTCTCTTGGTGTAATCTGACAGTCCAACTTTATCTCGCCCTTGGTCAAATAGCCGAGGTTGATGGGCACGAAATACTCTGGCAGATAGGTCGGTGCAGCGCCTCTTCGCCCTCTTACAGGTGGCAGCGGCACATCGACCCACCGCTGTTCCTCAGACTGGATGTACTACAACAGATGTGCAACTGACTGTCAGACATACTGCTTAGCGTACCGCATACGAGTACCTGTTCGAGTAGCTGTCGAAGTACGAGTGGAGCATTAGGATTGTCGGAAAGATTGTCGAACCAGTTCTGATTCAACTCAGGAAAAATATGGCGCTAAAACAAAGTAGCCTCAATGTACAACTGAGTCTATGGCAAATCAGAATGAAAACTGACTGACCAGTTGTTCGATCAGTTGTCGATCGGCCATCGTAGAACGCAACGCAGCACAGCTGGGGACACAACACACCAATAATGAAGTATGAAACAAAAATTTGTATTCATACTTGCACAGTAATTCTGTCAAAAATTCATCACAAGTTGTTGTTCTTAATAGCCATTGCCGGGACAAATCCATAGGCTGTCAATCCTTGGGTGATCTCCGTTTGGTGTCTTGGCTTCCGTTTTGACAGGGGGTTCCATCGAGAGAAGGCAAATGGAACCCTTTTACTGAGGTGGCATGTTACAATGCAAACGTTTCTATTCCCCTAAACAGATTTATCGCCGCTCCGGCGTTTTGCTGCTATTATTTATGCACTTTACTATAAATATATAATAGACAGACCAAGTCAGCGTAAGCGTACATTAAGTACAACGCTTCGTATTGATAGATTAGCTGTGTTATTTATTTGTTCCCAAGGAACGCCGAATCCCGTCTTTGGACGAGCACGGCCACGACATTGCATTTTTAGACCATCAGCTAGACCGACGCTAAATAGACTGGAACTACTTACAAATCTTCCCACTAATAAAAGTTAAAAAAATACGTCTGCACCAGCACACCTTAAGAATCAAACAGGAATTCCAAAAACAACTGGAATTTTTGTTGTTTAGACGGTTTAACAAGCGATCGCAAAATAAATCTAACGGGCCAGCTAAATTTGGTTCGAATTGCTAAATAAATCTACCGCCTGCTAAATAGTGTTAAATATCGATCAGGAAATCACCGGGCCGCACCATTCTACCTACTCTACTCAATTTTTGGGTGGGCGGGCGCCATAATTATAATAACAGACGCGGATCACACATGTAACAGGGGATCTGGGGGTCTGCCCCCACCGGACTTAAGCCAGACCTCCCGAATGGGGACCCCCGGAGGCGATTTTTCCGACCCCCATCCGATTTTTCTGGCATGTAATTTTTTGAGCAAATTTTTGCGATTTTTTGCATGTTCAGACACAAAGATTGCCAAAATCGCCTGTAGAACAGCACTTTTTAGCTGTATTTCTGTCCGAATTAGCGATTTTTGACGAGTTTTAGCCAAAAACTTGCAATTTTTTTCAATTTTTGAGCGGTTTTTAGTGCTAAACGCCCCTCCCAAAATTTCGGCTCAGACCTCCCGGCCGACGCCAGACCCCCAACACCCTTCGGCGGATGACCTGTCATATGTATGGCCCGGACTATGATTAGCGAAAATAGGAATGGTTCAGTCACGAATTACAAACCACGCAACACGGTACACACTTTTGTACAGTGCGTAACACGTTAGTCAGCAGGAAGTATGCAAGTAATGAGCACCACCACAACGTTCGATTTTCTATTTTAGATAGTCATAAAATCACTTCCAGGTGTCTTCACCGCAAAAAAGGCTGTCCAATAGGATGGGTCAGCAGAATCACAAACCAAATTCGAGGGAACCAACTAACTTTCCGTGAATCAGGCCGTTGTTCCGAAATGTTTTATGATTGATTTGTTGCAAGATGTCGATTTAGTTGAGACAGTGCAAATGTATTTTACTCGCCGCCTGTTGGCTCGATGTGACCTCCCACCGCGCTCCTACCTCCAGCGGCTAAACCTCTTCGATCTCGAACCTCTACAAGCCGGCACAGTTGGTGTAGTGGTTTAGTAGGCCACATGGCCACTGTGCGTGACATCGTGCGCTCATCCACTCGGCGGGGCAAGTTTCTTGCCGCAGAGAGTTGGTCGTCGGCATAAAGCTCCACCCAGGCCACCGAAAACTGGTTACAGCGAGTAGGTAAAATGGGAACCAACTGGATCTGCCGTTGCACCGAAAGCCGCTCCAAAAAGCATGCCGCGTTGGAGGGAAGATCAACGACGTCAGGAGCTGTCTGAGAGACCAGCAAAAAGGCCAATACTGGTTTAGTGCCTGCGGCCGGGCGGCCGTTGGGAGCTGACAGCACCATGACGTCATCACGCCAGGCACTCTCTTAGTACCTGGGGCCCAACAGCATGGCTTGAGTGGCTTGGCAGTGAAAGAAGGGCAAACGTCCGAGATGACGATATCAGGGGTAACGAAATGGACCGTGCAGGTCTGATCGTAGGGCTGTACATCATACGGCCCCCGCCAGATCGGATTGGATCGGATCGGATCGGAATCAGGCCGTTGTTCCGAAATGTTTTATGATTGATTTGTTGCAAGATGTCGATTTAGTTGAGACAGTGCAAAGGTATTTTACTCGCCGCCTGTTGGCTCGACGTGACCTCCCACCGCGCCCCTACCTCCAGCGGCTAAACCTCTTCGATCTCGAACCTTTACAAGTCAGGCGCCCCCCGGCTGATCCAAAAATGACTTATAATAATATGTTTTCGGGTTGGTTGACCTTGATTTTTTTGTCTATGCGCCATTGAGTCATTTACGTGGTCATATAGTATGTATAAAGTGCACTGCTCTTACAGCCATACCGACTTAAATGCTCTTTTTTTCAAACGGCGTCATTAATCTGTGAAATTCTCTTGATTCAACTGTTTTCTCTGCTCCTAATGTATCCAAATTACCACTGATTTTCTTTTGCCATTTTGCAATTTTCAACGTTTCTTGTAACCTACATTGTAGTATGCGCAAAACTGAACACAACAATCACTAACTAAATCAACAAGGTTCTTCTTTTTTGAATGACAAAATTGAACACTTGATGCTTACTTGTACTTGACATTCACTTGTTAATTGGACATTTGACTTGTACTTGACCAGATACATTTGAAAGGTGAGATGGCGAAAATTGATAAATTTTATCAAGTTTGCTTGTTTTGTCAAGTACAAGTCAATTACAACACTGAAGTGAGGCTAGACAAAGTCTTATGATACATATAAGGTAGATAAAGTCTTGCCCGTTGTCAAAGCAATTCGCCACTTTAACAAAAATTGGGCTGAGAAACTCAGGTTTCCGTTTTTCACATTGGGGGAAGGACTGAAAACAAAACTTTCAGATGCTAAAATGTGCAGTAAGAAACTTGCGATCAACATGATAGAATGAGATGGCCTAAAAACGAGCAATGGCAACTGAAAGCAACGCCAAAGGCGGTCAGGCAGAGAAAGACCGAATATAAATGTGTCTTGCATTTCAAAAGAACCTCCCAATTATTCCCAGCTGGCAGTCGAGGCGACCTGGGTGAAAAAATCTTTTGTATTGTCGGTCAACAGTTGGCGTCAGATGTGCTAAGATGCCTTTGCCAATGGGCAGCCGTCTGAATCCAATCCAAGGCATATGACACCAGCTGCACCGGGGTATGTTGCATGGGCAGCAAGCGTTCTTGCATTCAAAACTCAGCAAACAGGTGACAAGAAAGCCGTGAGCAACTTATTCAAACATGGGCACGCATATCGCCGTGGACCTCCCACCGCAAACATCCTGCACCTAAAGAGAGGAAGTGCGGTGGTAAACATCTGCACTTCCCTCCTGCCACCCAAGATGTGTCTCGATTTATTACACATCTGCAGACGTGAACACGGTAGTTTGTTGTTGGGGGCGGCAGTTTAAAGTTGTAAAACTGCGTTCCGGAAAACAACGAGTGCCATTGTACGCACACCATACAAAGGTGGCCTCGAAGAAAACAGATTTATGGCATTTTTGGACAATGCCATTTGTATAGGTTTGACGCGAAAACGTGCATAGACACAACTATTCTCGTATTTGATAGTTAACTGGTTAACTGATGTGAATGGCTTGATCTAATTTGACCAGCATTTGTGCTTGAGTAGGCTATGCACTATAAATAAATACATACAATTGCTACGTATTGACGTTGCAAGCGCTGTTCACGATTTCTGTTGAAAACGGGCGAAAAATCCAGTTAGTGGTGTAGTACAGTGCGCTAGGTACTGTATGTCGGATGTCGCTAACTTTAAGCCTTGGAGTTACGCTTAGACTTAAGTGTAGCCGTTGCATAAAAAAGGTTCACATTCAAGTGTTCAAAAATACAGACCGATTAGTCTGCTTTGTGCTTCTAGTAAAGTTTTGGAGTCAATTGTTAGGGAACGTTTGGTAAATTATTTAAGGACCTATAATAAGATATCAACAGCGCAACATGGTTTTTTGAGTAAGCGCTCTACTGTTACCCAGTTACTTTCTTGCCTCAGCGATTGGACAAGTATGTTGGATACCTATCAAACAGTAGACGTTATATATCTTGACATAGCAAAAGCTTTTGACAGTGTATCTCATCCAAAGTTGTTATTTAAACTTCGACAAATAGGGATCTCTGGTACTCTGTTAGCATGGTTATGTGCTTACCTTATTGATAGAAAACAGTATGTTCATCTGGATGGTAATTCTTCCTCTTTAGAAAGTGTGACTTCTGGTGTTCCCCAGGGTAGTTTGTTAGGCCCTGTTCTTTTTTTAATTTACATAAATGATCTTGAAAAGGTTATACGTTTTTCACATTTGAAACTTTACGCAGATGATGCAAAATTATATTTTGCAACTAACAGATTTTGTCAAAACGATATGCTAAAAGACGATTTACTTAATGTTTATGAGTGGGCTACACAAATGCAGCTGGATGTGGCTATTCAAAAATGTTCTGTTTTGCACTTAGGATACGGAAATGCAAGAACTGTTTATCAAATAAGAGAAACTCTGTTACCAGCAGTGGATCAAATTGTTGACCTAGGCGTCATAGTATCCTCAAATTTAAAGTTCTCCAGGCATTGTCAATATATTGCTACCAAAGCTTTCCAGGCCGTAAACTCAATTTTTCGGGTTTTTCAATCACGGAACAGAAATTTCCTTTTACAAATGTATTTCGTCTTTGTGAGGTCGAAACTTGAATATGCATCCGAAGTTTGGAGTCCATACCTATTATCAGATATTGACTTGGTAGAAAGAGTGCAGCGCTCATTCACTCGTCGTTTACCTGGTTTGCAATCATTAACGTACCCAGAACGTTTACTGCAGTTAAACATTAAATCTTTAGAAGAACGCAGAATAATTAGAGACCTTGTAATGGTTTTTAAGATAGTCAGGGGTCTTGCAGATTTGCCCGTTGAGTGTTTGTTTACGTTTGTCCTTGAATCACGTACTAGAGGTCACAGTTTAAAACTTTATCCTAAGCATTTTCGTCTTGATGTGAGCAAAAATTTCTTCGCACACAGAGTTGTACGTATTTGGAATAACTTGCCTTCTGAAATCATTGACTTACAGTCTTTGGCTCGCTTCCGCTCAAAAGTGGAATCCCTCGACTTTTCCCAATTCATTCGGGGTAGGGCTTTCGAGCCGGAAATCGGCCCAGCTCGCCCCTTCATCTGACAGAAGTGGTGTGCAGGCTTTTTCTTGTTGAATAAAATTTACTTACTTACTTACTAGCACGGTTAGGCTTAGTCTTTGATTTAGGTTCGGTTCAGGTTTATCCCTAAGCTCAGACTATTCTGGCTTAGTCAGGAAGACAAGTTTTATAAAAGCGGTTTGTACAGTAGGTTGGGGTACGGAGGACGCGACGCGAATGACTACAGTAGATTATTGATGAACTTCGCTTCGCATCCACTGGGCGCTGATTTATAAACGCGTAATAGAGGACCGATTTGAATGAATCGTTTTTTAAATGAAAGCTGCTTTTTGAATGATTTGCCTAAAGAGTGCCAGAATTCTTTGGAAGCGAAAGCTGCTTTTTGAAATATTTGCCTAAAGTGTGCCAGAATTCTTTGCAAGCGAAAGCTGCTTTATGAAAGATTTGCGTAAAGAGTGCCAGAATTCTTTGGAAGCGAAAGCTGCTTTTTGAAAGATTTGCCTAAAGAGTGCCAGAAATCTTTGGAAGCGAAAGCTGCTTTTTGAAAGATTTGCCTAAAAAGTGCCAGAATTCTTTGGAAGCGAAAGCTGCTTTGAAAGATTTGCCTAAAGAGTGCCAGAATTATTTGGAAACGAAAGCTGCTTTTTGAAAGATTTGCCTAAAGATTGCCAGACTTCTTTGGAAGAGAAGGTTGCTTTTTGAAAGATTTGCCAGAAGACTGTAGAATTCTTTGGAAGCGAATTGAAAATTCGTGTTTTTGAAAGATAACCCAAACGAATGTCAGAATGCCTTAGAAGGGAATGCTGCTTTGAAAGATTTGCTGAAAGTGTGCCAAAATTCTTTGGAAAGGAAAGCTGCTTTGAAAGATTTGCCTAAAGAGTGCCAGAATTATTTGGAAACGAAAGCTGCTTTTTGAAAGATTTGCCTAAAGATTGCCAGAATTCTTTTGAAGCGAAAGTTGCTTTTTGAAAGATTTGCCTAAAGAGTGCCAGAATTCTTTGGATTGGAAGGAAAAATCATCTGAAAGAGTTATCTGAAGAGCTTACTGTCAGCAAGACTTTGTTGAAAGAGAAAGCTGCATCTGAAAGAAATTCACACCCAGTTTCTGCAAATAAAAGTTTAGTGACGTTTTCCTCTGCTGCCGGTCTAATTTTGTAAAATATTTACAAAAAAAACAGTCTCTGCCTCTAAAATGGAGAGGATATTACTAATTAATCAAACTATCTAAAGATTTATACACTCATTTTAAAGAACCGTCTTGTTATACTTAATTTCTGCATGATCGCTTCTGCAACAGCTTCGCCAGTTTCTGCTGTTTAACCCTGCTCAAGCAGAACCCGAAATAAATGCACAAGTACATGGCTTTCAAATCAGCGTACACGTACTGAAACTAAGTGTTACTCTCTCATTTCACTCTTCACTTTTGAAACTGTGTAGAGTACTCTGCACAAAAATATCTACGCTAAAATGCAATTTATTCTGCAGTTATTCGCAGATGGATTTCTGCAGGGACGAGAATGCAGACAACTCTGCACATTTTTGAATATACTTTGCACTATTCAAATTCAAATCGTGCGGAGCGCCAGTGTCACTGCCAGTTGGCATTGTTGCGCCGTCTGAGCTAGTAAAATATTACCGGCTACGAACGTGGCCACGTCTTATCTGTGCCTTCGGGCCTGGCAACAGTGTACGATTGCAAAGGAGCTTCGGCTCCCCAAAAATATTTTTAAAAAAATCGTGGGGAGCCAAAAAGAAACTAAGAAAAATACAACAAGGTCCGTTACACGATTCATGTTATTTTCTGTGAAACCCATCTGAAAATTCTAAGTTTTGTGCGGAATGGACACATGTTTGATGGTTTTTCATTGCAACGATCTGGAAAGAGGTAAGGATTATCTTTATAGTGCGTTAATCTAAAACTGCTTTATCGCTTTTTAGATGAGCAACCTTCTCATCAGTGCTCATGCACAGGTACTGTTGTTTGGTATTGGATTTTCCGTTTGTGTATGTGTATGTGTATGTGTATACACATTTACCTTCAAATGTGTATGGTAATTTGTGTATACACATTCAACAAAACAATGTGTATTTTTGTGTATGTTTGTGTTTGTGTATTGTACTGAAAATGCAATATTTTTGGTAGATTTTCAGTCAGAAATGCTAGGAAAGCCAAATCTCTCAATTGTCTGCTGCTTGAAACCTTGGATAGCTTTCAAATCTAGTTACTTAGGCTGTTTGAAGGCTTTATGAAGATATCTACTGTTTATTACAGCTGCAAAAACATTGAAATTTTACGTTTCTGTTCGAGATTTTATCGACTTTTGCTGATCAAATACACATACACAAAAATACACATTTCGAGTAGTGTTTGTGTATGGTAATGTGTATCTGAATTTTCAATGTGTATGTGTATGTGTATGTGTATTGAATAAAACAATGTGTATTTTTGTGTATGGTAAATGTGTATGTGTATACACAAACAACAGTAGCCCAGAGAATGAATTTCTGACTTATTTGATCAATAAAATACAAATATTTACTTGAAATGTGTCAAATTTCGTAAGTTTTAACTCCAATAACTTCATCATTGTTATATTGAACCAAAAATAATATTTTCACTTGATTTCGAGCGTTTTAGGTTTACCTAGTATTACCTAGTTTTTCTGGGCTTTACCTAGTATTACTTTACCTAGTTTCTTAGCTGAGAACTTTACCTAGTATTACTTTACCTAGTTTTTTAGGTGACAACTTTACCTAGTATTACTTTACCTAGTTTCAAATTTTCAAAATGCACCACACTGGGTTGGGCGGCCGAACCAAACCTCTTCAAACTACTAAAACTGTTAGTTGTATGCTCAGACTGCCTTTCAAACGCAATTTTCAAAATTTCCTCGCATCTGGTTGGGCAGGCAAAATCGGGGGCATGTCAGGGGATTTTGGATCAACAGATTGCCACGACCCTGACTATGATGAGTTTTAGATTCATATATACAGCAGTAGCTCCTTCGCTAGTAAAGATTTCTAGCACAATTTTTATTCAGATTTGATGTACTTTCAGTGGAGCTCAGCGACAGTGTGAAGAAGTCAGTTTTTTGCTCTCCTACCTGCCGTATGGCATTTTTCATTATATTTAAATTATTTTTATCTGAGAAATACTTTGTTGGACTCAATTTTTTGTGCAAGTTTATTTGTTCACTGTTGACCTTCCGCTTTAACTGTTACGCAGCTTTTTTTACTCACCACCAAGTCAAGCATTTTTGACAATCGTTTAGCCGATGCTTAATTTATTTCTATGACGTGTAGTTTGCTGGGAAATACGTTACGCAAAGTCATTACATAATGATTACATATATGAACGAATTTACCGCATTACAGTAATTTATAAAATCAGAGCTTAAAGAAACCGATTGCCGGCTCAATCCCACCTGGCAAGGCAAACTGCCATATTAAATTTTACCCTAAAGGATGATCCTAACTCTGAACCTGCACCCAGCTAAGCCTGAACCTAAGCATCAGCTTGAAACTGAGCCCTAAAGTTAGGGTGGTCGGCGGATGGGGGGAATGGTCCGCGTACCGACGTGTCCAAATGTGCCCCGAAATTTGCAAACAAAATTTCGGGAAATTTAAACTACGGTCCCGGGGTGGGGTTCCGAATCCACAAACCGTTGTTTCCGTACCAGGCTGGGGGTCCGAATCCATATTACCAAAAAGAGAAAGGACTAGGGATGCAAATGGTATAAAAAATACCAAATACCAAATACCAAATACTAGATGGTATTTTTTATACCAAATAATACCAAATAATTCCAAATAGTTGATAAACAGGTCGCTAGCTGTTTGTAATGAGCGCAAAATCATACTCTTTGTTTTTTTCAGCAAAAATATATAAGTTTTGCCTCAGTGGAAAAGTTTTTGTTGCATCTACTAAGAAATCTAGTCATGCCGAGAAAGAAAACGAGCAGAATTTGATGGTTTTTCACTGACTCGGGAAATGGGCAAGCACGTTTTGACGTTTGCGGTCTAGGCTCGGTCTCGATAAAGGGGCCGTCCATAAACGACGTCATTCCAAAATCCCGAATTTTCGGACCCCACTTCTCCCAAAATCGCCTTGCGTCGTTTCATGGGGCCCCCTCCCACTTTTTGAGAATTTTCCATGAATGGTTGTTATAAGCTAAACTGGTCAGAATTCTTTGTTGCTTTGTTGCTCAGAAACGGTAAAGAGACGTCTTGTTCTGCGTATCTGCATTGTTAAACTTTTAGTAAATTAGAAATAAAGAGAAAACTCTGAACAGAAGAGCTCTGACATGGTATATAGTCGCAAAATATGCAGAATTTATCGCTTACAAGCTAACTGTTTAGTTATTTAAACTATTTGGTACTATTTGGTATTATTTGGTATTATTTGGTATAAAAAAATACCAAATACCAAATAATACCAAATACCTAGAAAATACCAAATAATACCGAATAATACCAAATAATACCGGATACCATTTGCATCCCTAGAAAGGACGGAGCGAGTAAGAGAAAGAAAGAAGAAGCAAGCTTGCTTGTATTCTAAATCTTATTATACTTGAAACCTCGATTAAAATTCGGGTTATTCGGCATTGGCCGGTAGACAGCCTTTTCTACTTCGATTTTGTTCATAGATCGCAGTGTTGCCAGGTTGGGGTTGGGGGCATTTTTTCCCATTTATTTAGGGGCAAAATTTCGATTTTGAGGTCGCGGGATAGTTTGGGATAGAGATGCAACCGTAAAGAAAAATACCGGATATCGGTTACCGGAATGAAAGAAAGAAAGAAAGAAAATTTATGAACATCGTCCAGTACAAAAGTCAAGTAGATTCAAAGGACGGGCTGGGCCGATCGACCAGCTTCTAATGCCCGACCCTTAGTATATGCAAGTAGATTCAAACCTGATACTTCACTTTTACAAGCATTTGCAGAAGAGGAATTACTACTGAAGAATACCGGATAGTAATGATGATCACAAGTTTAATATCCGTTATTATCCGGTATTCTGAAAACTATGCATCAATGCAACCGTAAAGAAAAATACCGGATACCGGATAGTCTAGTGCTTCGGATCTGAAAAATACCGGATTATCTGGTATTGTCCGGTATTTTAACCGGATAATATGTAGAAAATACCGGATAGCGGATACCGGATAGTGTTTGTGAGCTGAAAAATACCGGATTATCCGGTATATACCGGATAATACCGGATTACGGTTGCATCTCTAGTTATGTGATTTGTTGATTTTTGGTTGACAAAAGATCTGCAGTTTTTTCACTGAAAACAAGTGAAAATTTCGACAACTGCTGTGAAAATTGTTTAGTTTATTGGAAGAAGTTGCTCACAGTAGTTATAATTTTTTCTGTATTTTCACTAAATATTGATAGATCCTGCAGCTAAAAAAACATGGATCGCGATTTTGGGGGATTTTGGCTAGGACTAGGTCTGGCGGCTCTCAAGTACGTTAGTAACAAATTCAGTTTGGCTAGTTCGGCACTCTAGCTATTCTTCCAGCCAAAAAGAGCAAGATGAGTGTGCTGCAACAGATCCTGCAAGACATGTACGTGGAGCCAGAATTGCTGGCCGAGCTAGATGACGAACAGAAACAGATTCTCTTCTGCAAAATCCGCGAGGAGCAGCTGCGTCGGTGGCGGCAGCGTGAGGAAGAAGGGAAGGAGAAGGAGGCGACTAAAACCAGACAGGGCAAGGTTAAGTGGCTGCTGGGCAAAGACAGACAGCCGTGGGTGTGGGTGATGGGCGAGCATTCCGACGACAGAAGCATCGATGAGATCTTGGAAGCTGAGGCCCAAGAGAGGGCGCGACTTCTGGCAGAAGAGGAGGCTGAGAAACTGAGGAAGGAGCAGGAGGAAAGACTGAAACTGGAACTGTTGCAAGTTAACAGACACATCGATTCGTCGGACTCAGACGACGAGCCTGCCTCCACCTTTGATAATGTGCCCCAGTCAACAGCCCCCTCTGTGCCGGTGCCTGCCCCCTCCTCGTCCAGACAGGAGGAGATCCAAGACTTGATCACTAAACTCAGAAACACGCCTGCTATTGATGAATCTGCCGCCAACGCTCAAGCTGTGCACTCTAATTCGCACGAAAATGATCTTGAGAAAGTCAGTCTGCTTTTGGAGTGCCAACAATACCATTAAAACCTAATCTCAATCGCAATGCTTGCTCAGATTGTTCAAAAACCGTATCTCAGTTCAGCAAACAGCAGCCTATTTGTATCATAAGAAATATATAAAGGAACCAGCCGCTTATAAAATTATCGCATAAATTCTGCTAAATTTTGGTTGAATGGCTTGCCAAACTATATTATTATTTTATTATTATTATTGTTATTACGTAATTCTTGTGTTTTTAGAATAATCGATCGAAAATTCTTATTTTTTTAGGTCCGATTAAGTGCTTGTTATTGCGGAACATTTACCCGATACTGGTTCGCTTGAACTCTAGATTTCTTCCTTTCTAATGATAGAGAATGTGTTATATGTTTACTTAACTAACTACGATTTTTCTCCAAATGCTGAGCAAGCAAGTATTTGTATTGACATGTACTATGAGGGTTTGGGTTCCCCCAGCTGGGAAGTCCAACCCTCCCTACCCCCAGGCGCAGTTCAAGGAAACCCCGACCCCAAAATACAAGTAGTAGCCGTAGCGGCTCCAGTACTGGAAAACTTGCTCAGAAATGGTTACTTCTTGTTTCTGTCTTTGACAATGGAGTTTAGCGTTTTTGAAATTTTGGACCTCTTTCTGGACCCTAAACTGGCTGACAGACCCTTACCCCGGACCTGTTAGATGTATGGATGACAATGGGTATTGGCGATGTCAGATATTGCGATTGGGTAATGGGTTTTTCTACTATTGTTCGCACCCTACGTGTTCTTTTGGCGATGTTGGTCTAATTTGAGGAGAAAGAAGAACTAGAGAAGAGGCTGGTGAGTGAGGCGGAACGTCTGATAGAAGAGGAGAAGCACAAAAGAGAAGTAGAGATTTATCAGTCGCTCAAGGAGGCAAGGGAACGGGTAAACAAAGAAGCCGAGCGGGAGGAATTGGAGGAACAGAGATACTGGGAGGAACAAGGTAGCTGCTTTTTGTAGTCTGGCACTTGACACCGTTTATGGTACCGGTACCTAGCCTACTGGCACCTTATGGTACCACCGCAGGCGCCGAACGTGGGGTACCGTACCATATGGTACCGGTACCAGACATGAGCAAAGGAGGAGGCTGAGGGGGTTGGTCCCTCAGGAATTTTTTGAAGAATTTTGTAGATTTATTTATATATTTGGCTCCAAAGGCCACGTCTGGCCCCAAATGGTTTTCCCAAAGCAGGGGGCACAATACAAACACTATTTTCTGAGCGGTAAAAAGAAACATCAAGCATGCATCGTTAGACTAGATACTGGCGAAAGTACAGATTTAAATGAATAAGCAGTCCTGGCATTAACTACGTATTCAGGAAGATTATCATACATGTGCATGGTCGGCGGCTCAGGGAGGGACGGCCAGGTCTCCGTGCGTAGTTGCCTGGATATAGGTGCAAATTTTCGGTGGGAAATTCAAATTTTGGCGGGAAATTTGAATTTTCGCCCAAAATTTTGGCGTGATTTGGCTGAAAATACGAAATTTTCGGTTAAAATTCAAAAATTTGCAGTAAAAATAAAATTTTCGACAAAAAATTGCCAAAAAACCACTTTTCTGATAGAAACATTGTCAAAAAAATCGAAATTTTCCAGGAAAATCTGAAAAAATTTCGGGTTATGTGCGTAGTTGCCTGGAGGAAGGGTGCGTAGTTGCCAAAATTGATTTCTGTGGCTTAAAAACGCATCTGGAGGCTTTCTAGCAGCCTCTAGCAACGTTTGGTAGATTTTCATTTTCGTCCCCCCCCTGTCCCCCCCCTGGGCACCCCCCATGCACATGTATGAAGATTATTCCAAGAAACGATAACACGTTGTGAAAAACAATATTTATTTAGAAAATAATGATAAAAATATGCCTGGATTAGGTGTAAATGAACTCAGAATAGCTCATTTTAACCTATTTTAGCGAAAAATAAGCCTAAAAACCAGAATTTAGACAAAAATCGGACTTTTTGGCTTACCTCCCCCTCAGCCCCCCTCAGGAATTGAAAATTCTACCCCCCCCCCTCAGCCGAAATGCTAGCCCATGTCTGACCGGTACCATAAACGGTGTTAAGTGCTACAAAAACTCGACCGTTTAGTTTTCTGTCGGCCCACACGTTTAAAGTGTGAACCCATCCAACTCTACAAAAATCTTCTTGAATAAATTGAACTGCAGAGTCTACCACACATCTGTCATCGGTTTGGTGTCGCTGTAACTTATGTATTCGTCTGTCGATTGCGCTGAAATTTTAACACAACATGCACAAATGCTCAGATTTTCTACTCTCAAAAATTTAGACAAGTCTGTCACTTCAACCACTAGTTATGCCCTTCCAGGCGTCGGCCAAGTGAACATGTGCAAGTGCATGACTCTTGGTTGAAGTGACGGACTTGTCTAAAATTTCCGAGCAATTGATTGACGAACACAAAAGTTACAGCAATACCAAACCGATGATAGATACGTGAGACACACTTTATTTTTTGTCGCCGGCCTTGGTAGGCAAGGCATGTCGGCAAAACTGACTTTTTTAGGGGTCCCTAACAAAAATTTCAATTTTCTCTACCGTATTCAGTTGACTCCTAATCCTAAGCCTAAGCAAAAAGTGATTAATTAATATATTGTGTAGAGGGACCGCTAAAAGTCAGTTAAGCCGGCATGTCCAAAAAAACTTTAAAACTTTATTACAAAAAACTTTATTACAATGCACGTGTACACCACAATTAGCAGTACTAACCCCGAATGGCCACATGCAATGCAAGGCAATCACCAGTCGGGGACGAACCCCACTATGTGTCATACGCTGACCGTATGGGAGCCGACATTGCTCACCACTACGCCACAGACGCAGACAGTCCAAATGATGTTGTCAGTTTAAACCGCTTTCTGCTTCCGTCGCCGGGTTTGTTCGCCGGTCGACTTTTTTCGACATGAGTATGAACACGCCTTTAGGTGGGTCAGGTAGGGCGGATTAAGTATAGGTCATGCCTGGTTGATTCATTTTTATTGATAGCCAATTCTGGTTCACGTTGCGTCAGATGCCCCCTTAACCTGACTAATATCGATGTCTCACTCGTTAATCCAGCCGAACATGAATTTTGTATGAAACATGTTTTAAGATGGGTCCGGAATGTAATTTCTTACCTGTTTTATGTTTTATCAAGTAACATTTAGTAGTTTTGATTATTATGAAATTTGGTTGGAAAAATAATGGCGCTTGTTGGTTGGTCCCACGCATGTAACAGGTCCGGGCCGGCCTGGGCGTAGGTGGTTTCCGTCAGGTGGGGTCGAGGGGGTTTCGCCTAGAGGGGGTCCAAAATTTCAAAAAGCTCCGAAACGCCTGGAAGTGCGTTTTAGCACGTTTTTCTCAGTTGAGAGGCTAAAAAGCTCTAAGCTGGCAGTTTTAACCTGGCAAGTAGCGTTTGAGAGCTAAAAACAATCAAAAATGACAAAAAGGGCTTCCAGAAACACCGATTTCGCTGGGGGTTTGGCCTTTGTAGCTGGGGAGTAACCCCCGAAACCCCCTAGTCTAGTACATGTATGGTTGGTCCAACTCGGAGTTTTCAAATTTACAAGATTTCGCTCTGTCACATACATGTACTAGGGGGGGTTTGGGGGGGTTACCCCCCTGCGGGAAAGGCCAAACCCCCCCCTCACCCCCCCCCCACCCCCCCCCCCCCCCGAGACAGGTTAAGGGACCCCTCCCCCCGACCAAAAAATACAAGTGGTGGTAGTGGCTCCAGTATTAACAAACTGGGTCAGAAATCACTAATTTTTAGCCTAAAATTCACTTGAAAAGCCTTTGGAAACCGAATTTGGCGTTTCCACTGCTGATATTTAAGAAAAATCGGTGTTTTTGGAAGCTCTTTTTGTCATTTTTTGCTTGTTTTTAGCTTTAAAACGCTATTTGGCAGCTTAAAATAGCGATTTTTAGCGTCCTTACTGAAAAAAACGTGCTAAAAACGCATTTCTAGGCGTTTTGGAGCTTTTTTAAATTTGGGACCCCCCACCTGGGCGAAACCCCCCCCTCGACCCCCCACCTGAGGAAAAAACCCCCCCTACCCCCCTCCCCCCAGGTCGGCCCGGAGCTGTTACATGTATGCTCTGTCATAAGTATAAGAAAAATGGTTAGTCCGAGCCTTTCTGTCCAAGTAGCAAATATTTACGGGGTGAAATTTTTCCGTTCGGTCGCTTTCGGTCGTTTGTGCGTAGTCAAGGGCTCGTATTCATAAAACAATTTAGGACGTAGGATTTTCTAAAACTGGCCGTTTTGGAGGCCGCGCGGGCCGTAGCACAATTCATAAAAGTTTGCTTAGGATGGACGCCCTTAGGAAATCCTACGCCATAGGACGAAAACCTTAGGTAGGTCGCGAGCTGCTTAGGACGTAGGAGTTAGCCTGTGTAGCATGCGATAAACAGTGGTTTGCCTGTTTACTTATATCTCGGTTTGAAAACATCATTATAAACATAGATATATGGGCCGGATGAATTGGTTGGGGGTGGTCAAAATCTGAAAATGTTGGGGTGGGGCTCATACATGGGCCGGGGGGGTAAGGGGGGTATACCCCTCCCCCTCGGTCGGCCATATCCCCCCCTCGGCCGGCCATACCCCCCCCCTCCCGGTGGGAGGAAATTTTCGCTTATTTAAGGCAAAATAGGCGTTTTTTTTTTTTGCCTTTTTCGGGGGGACCCCCCCCGCGAGGTCTCCAGCCCCCCTATCCCCACTCCGGATTTTTCCGGCCCATGTATGGTGGGGCTACCGGTTGCGCATACTTGGGCCGGAGGTACGGGATTTATCCCCTCGCCGGCCCATACCCCCTCGGGACACCTTCCGAGGTATTCATACCCCCTCCGGATTTTTCCGGCCCATGTATTCGGTTGCGCCCATTGCGGCCATTTTGGTGGGTGAGGTGAGTCCAGGAACAAAACTTGGCTTCAGGTGAGTGGGTGGGTGGGGTCGTTTGGGGGGTCGAGCCCAAGTTGGGGTGGACAACCCGTCAGACCCCCTGTCCATGTATGATGATTATAAGCCTGAAATTACTAGTAAACGTTTAAACATTCGTGTTTTCATGGAGACCGAAGTGTTTTTAGCTTTTTACTTTCTTAGCGGTTTGCGCTGTATTATTGAAAAAAATGTTTAAACGACGGTTGCGGAACAGAAACAAATACTTCTAGACTCAAATTTCTGATTACGTCAGTGCCAGCACCAAAATAAGAAAGTCAGCTTTGAATTTTCTTGCTAAACATGTCGAGTGAAAAGCTCCCAATTTTGCAAAAGAAAAAAACGCGTTTAGGCCGAATGGTCTGCTCCGAAGAAGCAGTTGATGCGAGTCAAAAAAAAAAGCTTATAACTTGATGCGTGTTTAGAGCGAAGAGCCCGCGAGGCCGAGGATCAGATCCGACTAATGGCGCGCAAGGCGCGCGAGCAGCACCGGCAACACGAACTGCGCACGTCCAGCTCTCTCACAGTGGCGCTGGAGCATGGAAGGCTGTCGGAGGAGCGGTCAGACTCGCCGTCCAGTCCCGACGCGCAGCAGCCACAGCCTGTGTGAGTGTAAATAAGTCGGATAGACTGATTGATTCACTCCCCCACTCCGTCTCTTTATTATTTTCAGTTTAAAATTGCCCAGGCCGCCGAAGCCCAAGTCCAGGGATGCTATTGTGCAATGGTTTATGAAGGAGGAATTCCCGCGGGGCACCGGTCTCGACCCGAAGACCGGTTTGGTGGCGCCCTGGTTCCATGGTAAATAAATACCTGTAATTTATTAAACGTGCAAAGTGTCCCACGTTCGATCGTTAACGGATCGCGACTGTGTGCAATCAAATTTCAACCAAATATAGTGAACTTGGATGCCTGCCAATTTTGGGCAATGTCCATTGAACGTACATAGCGTCGACAATACTGTCGGTCAGTCACCAATTTGGACAGTTTGAAATCCAGTGACGCTACTCCATGGCTGACTCTGCATAGAAGATTCAGAATGAGCCTGTCCGTTAACAACAACAAGAACGAATTTGAATACAGATTTCACCCGATCCAGAGTGAATCTAGCTAAACGGAATGCATTTTCGAACTTAGCACATAAAACTGCATCGAACAGTATGCTAACCACTAAGTTTTGCAGAAAAAAATGTTTCGAATACATTTGAGAGGCGAAAACGCCCACCTCTCCTTAGACAGCACACTTTAATGCGCTCATTTTGTTTGGCCAATTCATGCCTAACTTCTTGTTAAAACATTAGCTTGGCAGGGCCTTAGTACAAAAAGTTACGAAGATTTTTCGAAAAAAAACACGGAGTGGGATTTTGCGGCAATTTCGTAGTTTTCGGTGAATATCTCGCTAACCAGCTGTAATCTGGAAAGGGGAGTACCGGAATATGAAAGGCCATTGGAACAGCTACAAAACCATATACCAGTCTGGATCCTAGCTTAAGAAACGAATGAAGGGTGAATGGAGTTTGAATGGAGACTGTCAGACACCAGAAAATGACACGAAAAATCCCTGCCGACCCAACTTTGAGGGGGTGTAGCTCCGGTTCCAGGCGGTTGCTGGTGGCCGGGCATGCACCGTTGGTCTTCAACTGTGCTCTATTTTAACATACAGTATTTTTATATGAGCCAGATCCGTGAAATGACCCTCCTACTTGCCGTGTTTAAGCTGACTTTCTCGAAAAATGCATCGTAGTATGTTACTCTCTGCACCAGAATTGCGTGAGATTTGGCTGAATTCCGTCCGCATAGTCGCGCGCGATCAAACGTGGGCACTCTGTCTGTATGATCTTTAATTGCTGTTGAGGTATAATAACGCGCGAGCAGGCGGAGGAGTATCTTGGCAGTCGCGCGCGCGGCGCGTTTTTGGTGCGCGTTAGCGAGCGAATCTGGGGCTACACTCTCTCCTTTTCACTTGGCAACGGTTCACACAAACACTTTCTGATTGAGAAGTTGACCAACGGCTACCAGTTCCTTGGCACCAATCAGCTTGTACACAAAACTCTCTGGCACCTGATCTCTTATCACGAGGTACAACCGCCATTTTTTATTCATTGCGGTTAAATTAGTAGATTGCCAGCTATGCATGTACTAGGGGTCTTGGGGTTACTCCCAGCAAGGATAGCAACCTCCTGCGAGGAAACTTCAACCCCAAAATACAACTACCAGTGGTAGAATCGCTAATTTTTAACTTAGTAACCGAATTTGGTGTTTCCGCTGCCGATTTAAGGGGAATCGGTGCTTTTATAAGCCCTTTTTGTCGTTTTTTGCTTGTTTTTAGCTCTAAAACGCTACTTGGCTGCCAGCTTAAATTTGGAGCTTTTTGAAATTTTGGACCTTCTGGACGAAACCCCTGCAGCCGCTCCTCACGGAAGCCCCTACCCCTCCCCGAGACCGCTTCGGACCTGTACATAGTGGCAACTGGTATTGGGGTGTTTTTCTTCCCATACTGATTGGGACCTTAAGAGTCAGTCTCTGATTCGATCGAGTCTCCGCCCTTATCCCTATGTCAAGTTGAAAATCGAACTTTTGCGTAGAGACCTGTGCGTTGGTGTATTACGAGGCATTCATGAGTTATGTTAAACCTGAAAAGGGTTTATGGATTTGACACTCCATTCCCGAGATACAAGCCGCCAAAAATCGGCCCGCTTAACTATGGGACCAAAATTCTCAATTCTAATTTCTTTCGTACCAATAAGAGTTGGGACTAAAAAATTGGGGATTTTAGGTAACTTTTTGAGTAGTTTAAGAATTTTTGGTCCAAAATTATTTTTGAGTAAAAAATTTTTTTTGCGACCACTTTGGCCGGCCCTAGCTCGTCTGGAACCCCCCTACACAGTTTTTTTTATTTCAGAATTTTGTAGCGCTATCAATTTGCCAGACTTTGGTGTAAAGCATTTTGGGCTGCGACCCGACATTCGTGAGATATTCGCCTCCGAATGGCCAAAACCGTGCAGAATTTGCTAGTTTTGCAGTACACAAAGCTACGATGCCGGATTACTTTCATTGTAATAAGAGTTGGGACTAAAAAATTGGGGATTTTAGGTAACTTTTTGAGTAGATTAAGAATTTTTGGTCCAAAATTATTTTTGAGTAAAAAAATTTTTTGCGACCACCTTTGGCCGGCCCTAGCTCGTCTGGAACCCCCCCTACACAGTTTTTTTTATTTCAGAATTTTGTAGCGCAATCAATTTGCCAGACTTTGGTGTAAAGCATTTTGGGCTGCGACCCGACAATCGTGAGATATTCGCCTCCGAATGGCCAAAACCGTGCAGAATTTGCTAGTTTTGCAGTACACAAAGCTACGATGCCGGATTACTTTCATTATAATAAGAGTTGGGACTAAAAAATTGGGGATTTTAGGTAACTTTTTGAGTAGTTTAAGAATTTTTGGTCCAAAATTATTTTTGAGTAAAAATTTTTTTTGCGACCACCTTTGGCCGGCCCTAGCTCGTCTGGAACCCCCCATACACAGTTTTTTTTATTTCAGAATTTTGTAGCGCTATCAATTTGCCAGACTTTGGTGTAAAGCATTTTGGGCTGCGACCCGACATTCGTGAGATATTCGCCTCCGAATGGCCAAAACCGTGCACAATTTGCTAGTTTTGCAGTACGGTTTTGGCCATTCGGAGGCGAATATCTCACGAATGTCGGGTCGCAGCCCAAAATGCTTTACACCAAAGTCTGGCAAATTGATAGCGCTACAAAATTCTGAAATAAAAAAAACTGTGTATGGGGGGTTCCAGACGAGCTAGGGCCGGCCAAAGGTGGTCGCAAAAAAAATTTTTACTCAAAAATAATTTTGGGCCAAAAATTCTTAAACTACTCAAAAAGTTACCTAAAATCCCCAATTTTTTAGTCCCAACTCTTATTGGTACAAAAGAAATTCGAGTTGAGAATTTTGGTCCCATAGTTAAGCGGGCCGATTTTTGGCGGCTTGTATCTCGGGAATGGAGCGTCAAATCCATAAACCCTTTGCAGGTTTAACATAACTCATGAATGCCTATTAGTACACCAACGCACAGGTCTCTGCGCAAAAGTTCGATTTTCAACTTGACATACCAAGACTCGATCGAATCAGAGACTGACTCT
>JASANB010000784.1:0-33780 GCA_030248155.1 Sabatieria punctata | reverse complement strand
CAACTCATAGCAGTCAGTTAGTGCGTGATTAGTTGTATGTTCGCCTACCTATCTGTGGCGATAAAACGTTGCTATTGACCAGGTCGGATGTATTGCCGCCTCAACCTTGGTGAGAACAATTAACCCCACGTAACATACCGGCCAAGCAGCGTCAGCTACAACAACACATGCCTGAAATTGATCAAATGGTACTGCCGGTATCTACGTCACATTCACAGGACCAACCCTAGATGGGAACCTACTCCTTCTCGCTCGATCAGTCCAGAGGGCAAAGAGATCCAAGTACCTACACGAGACGTTCCAGAGCTGGTGCCACATGCACCACTACCTACTCATCCCCGACCACTCAGACCAGGCGATGTGACAGTGTTGCCGCGTCCACAGAATGGTGAGCCACCTGCTAATCGTCAAGCTGGACCAAGCCATCCAGTTGTTCGACCTACACTGAGAAATCCACCACCTATGCGACATGTACATGTGCAGGAAACAGCTGAGACCAGAGCCCAAGACTAATACCTGGATGAAAGAGGTAGGCGACTGGAGGGGGCCTTGCTACATGCAGAGGAAGCTCTACGTACTCAGTTGCTGCATTACACCACTCAGGAGTTGGATTCTCTACGTGACACCTACTTGTGACAGATTCGGCAAGCTGCTGCCGAACCTAGCCAGGACAGTGAACGAGTAGAGAGAAGAATTCAGGACCTGACCTCCGCCGGGCTTCAGCACATGCAGTGGGAAGCCAATCAACAAGCGTTGAGAGATGGCGAGGCTGTACAGAATCAGCGGCCGGGACAAATGGTGTCAGACTATGTGGAAGCACAGGATGATATCGCAGAATGACAATGACTAGCGGCTACTCTACTTAGTCACGCTGAGGACACCCTGCACAACATTGAGCTCAGTGCAGCCGACCAATGAAGAGAGCCGTACTACCTACACTCCATGAAACTACCAAAGTACGACTCGGATGTGGAGGATGTACATCAGTTTCTTAACGACCTGGAGGAGTACTTCGTGTTCGCCAAAGTGGTAGAGGATGAGGCTAAGGTAGCGCTGGCCAAGAGCGCTTTGCCTAAAGCCATGCGAGCGGCCATCGACACCGTGCCCCTGCCTGAGCGATTGGAGTACCGCCAAGTGCGAAAGCTCTTGGTAGACCGTTTCCTTCCTAGGGAATGAGCTCTCGAAGTGAAGATGGAACTTCTCCGCATCACTCAAGGAAACCTGTCTCTCGATGACTACTGTAAGGAGATAGAGCGACGGTCGCTATGGCTACACTATGCTGAGCCAAACGGCAACTTGACTGAGTGGCAGTTGCTAATGTTCTTCCAAGGATTGACGCCCGAACTTCAGCAGAAAGCCCGCGAGCACAACGTAGAACAGGGCTGCTTCAACCTCGCCGATGCCAGGAAAGCTATGCAGTGTTTTGAGCCTTTGGAGTTGGAGAGGACATCCCGGTACACCTGAGTGGAACCTCCCAGACGACTGCCTCCTAGAACGGCACCGACAACTTGAGCACCACCCTGACCTGTTCGCGCACCAGGATCTGCAGCTGCGCCTCCCCTGGATGACCGCCGGAGACCACCGGAAGGTTACACTAGAGGAGGAGTAAAAACGCTGCCGAAAAACCAGACATGGACGCGAGAGGCTTGGATCAAGTGGGTGAAGAAGAATCCACCGGAGAAAGACAAGGTGATAAGTGATACTGCCTACGAGAGAGCGATGGAACTCTATCGCAGCAGAATAAACATCCTGGAGGGGAGTCTAGATGGAGAAGAACTGGATGAGTTTGAGATGTTGCAACAAGACACAGAGTCAGAAACAGACCAGTCAGAAGCTGTGGTGGGAGTTGTAGAAGTCAACCAGGTGACTCAGGAATCACAACCGGTTTTCAAAAAACAGGACACTATGCCACTATGACTGCTGAAGGTTGGGATCGGTTTGATGGAGGTACCGGTGCTCATCGACACAGGAGCAGTCACCAATTTGTGTGGTCGCAAAGGACTGTGAGTCATCCTAGCAGAAAGAAAATCCCGAGGAGTGAGGACCAGACTACACCGAGCACAGGACGTTATCTTGAAGGGGTTCACTGGAGGTGGCAGAAAGAGTCAGCATGTGGTGGACGTGACCCTTACCTACCAAGGACATCAGGCGACGATGCGGTTCGTAGTGGATATGAAGTGCCCATATCCTTTGCTAGTGGGATTGCCGGGCATCAAGGCATTCCCCCAACTACTGACAGCGCTGTTGTCACAACTGGTGGAAGGACCGCTACCGGCTACCACTCCGACTTTGGGAGAAAAGTCTGAGGAGGAGAATGGACCAGAAAAACCTGAGGAGGAGGACAAGCCAATCCTCCCCCTGTGTGACTCGGATGGACCGGAGTATACTCCTGTACTGCCTATAACGAATTGCGTTCTCCCTGGAGAAACAATTCCTGTTTTGGCAGCCTCAACAAGAAAGATACATCCCAACTGTGTGGAGACCATCACTGGGTATGCTCCTGCCGTGGATTTGGACGAACGCACCTACTTCTTCATTCCCATGGATGAGATGGAGATCGATCTGAAGGTGCAGGGACGAACGGAGCACTATACCGACCATTCCATCTTAGTCATGGTTGCCAATCCTATGGACCAGATTGTCACGGTGGAAGCAGATGCTGAAGTTGGGAAGCTGGTACAACATCCTCAGAGAGACGACGGGACGGTGAAGTGACTTAAGGCCAGAGCCAAGGCAACTATCCAGCAAATCACTGCCGGCCTGAGGGAACAACCAAAAATACCCAACAACAGCTGGGGTCTAACCGAAGAGGAGTTGGAGGCAATTCAAACCACCATCACCTGCATCATCACCGAACCTGAGGAGAGGAAGCTGACTATGTGTGGTCTGTTGCCATTTGATGACCTACCTCCTAACGTTTGACAAAACCTACTTTCCTTTTTGTTGGAGAGGAACGAGGCTTTCAGCCTTATGGAGGATGAGATCGGTGACTGTCAAGTGGCCTACATGGAGATCGACACAGGCGATGAGAGACCAGTGCGCCAGGCGTTACGGCGACTACCTTTCCACATTCGACCGAAAGTGGAAGTGAAGATAGCCAAGTGGTTGGAAGCGGGCATCATCTGACCATCTAACAGTCCGTGGGCTTCTCCGATAGTGCCGGTGATCAAAAAGAATGGTGACCTTCGGCTCTGCGTGGACTTCAGGGAGCTAAACAAGGTGACTAAGAAGAATCGGTTCCCACTCCCGCATATCGACGACCTGCTAGACGCGATTGGGCAGGTGAAACCAACTTGTTTCTCTACCCTGGACATCTGGTCCAGGTTCACCAACTTACACATGCATCCGAACAGCATGGAGAAGACTGCTTTCATCACTCACAAGGGTCTCTACGAGTTTGAGCATGTGCCTTTCGGTCTCTGCAATGCCCCTTCTTTCTACCAGGAGGTAGCGCAGCGCATTTTGGGTAACATCGACCCAACCAGGGTCTTTACCTATCTGGATGACGTGCTTATCATCTCTCAGACATGGACCATGTTTTCCGTGCCCTACACCAGGCAGGATTTCTGATCAACCTGCCTAAGTGCAACTTTGCACAACCACACATCTTGTTCCTGGGTTTCCAGATTGGAAAGAACGGCATGAGCACTGACCCAGTCAACATTGAGAAGGTGAAGGACTGGCCGAGACCTACCAACTTGAAAACGCTTCGCAGTTTCATTGGATTCTGCAGTTACTACCGCCGGTTCATCAAGGGGTTTGCGCAGATCGCTGCTCCACTACATCAGTTGGTCAAGAAGGAGAGTGCCTGGTCATGGGGAGAATCGCAGGAAACTGCGTTCCTCACGCTGATCAAACACCTGATCAACACTCCTGTCTTATGCTACCCTGACTTCTCCCAGCTGTTCATCATCGAATCGGATGCTTCCAGCATCGCGATTGCTGCCATTCTGGCGCAGGAGGATGAGAAGAAGCGACAACACCCTGTGGCCTATGCTAGTCACAGTTTGCGGCCGAACGAGCTCAACTATAGTGCCACCGACCGGGAGTGCCTAGCTTTAGTTTACGGGATCCAACAATTCCATGTTTACGTTTTCAACCATCAAGTTACTATTATCACAGACCACAATGCACTCCGCTACTTGCAGGAAAAACAGCTGGTGCAATGACTAGCGCGATGGGCTCTGCAAATCCAGGAGGTCATGCCCAACATTGCCTACCGGCTGGCTAGGGTCAACCACGGTGCTGACGCCCTTTCTTGCATGCCTCATCAGAAGCTGGAATCGTGGAATGTGTACAGCATTTCCGACACTGTTCTGACAGAAGGAAAACCCTACAATGAGTTGGTCACTCAACAGGTGCCGTTCGATGACCATTTGGTCATGAATATCAACACTGACATGCCCATCAGCTACCCTCATTGGGAACACCTGACAATTGAGGGAATGGAACTGCTACCTCCACTCTCACAGCCGGATGTCATGGCAGTTTGCATGCAGGGGAAAGCCAGACACTACCAAGACCGGGTGAATAGTCTGAGCTGTCATCCGATGGTTCAAGTCCCAACCCGACAGGATTTGGAGAAGTTGACTGCAATTCACCAGAAGCAAGATCCGCAGTGGGCTGCCATGATAGCATATAAGGCAGATGGTACCCTGCCTACAAACGAAGAAATGGTCAAGTGGGTCCGGCAAAACCAGGAACATTATGTGGCACCTGCAGCCTATGCCAACAGCTGCCGACAATGCACCAAGCGATCAGGCGGTGCGATGACTGCATCTCTGCATACCCCTGCCGCTGCGTCCTCGACTGCTCTATGACCATCATGGGGCATGGACATCTGGACACTTTGGGATTACCAAAACCTACGCCCAGATGAGACGTTTTTACTATTGGCCACAGATGCGGCAGGACATCGGTAAGCAGGTTCATGGGTGTTTGCTGTGTGCAGCCCATAGAGGTCAGTCACCAATGGAGAATCCTCCTATGGGACTCATGCCGGTACCTACGGAGCCTTTCCAGCGCCTCTACATGGACACCTCGAAACTCAACCGGACCGCTACTGGCTACACCTACATTCTAGTGGTCATGGATGCCTACACCAAGTTCTTGGTAGCTCAACCACTGCGAGACCGACGAGGACACAGCATAGCCAAGGCGCTGTTAGACTATGTGTTCATGATCTTTGGCCCGCCCAAAGAAGTGATCTCCAACAATGGAACCGAATTCAAAAACCGTTCGGTGCAGAGGTTGATGGAGATGTACATGGTCCGACACCATTGGGCGTTGCCTTACTCTCCTTGGACCGGCGGATTAGTGGAAAAGATGAATTCTACTCTCACCAGCATGTTGTCTCGGCTGGTGAACAAGGAAGCAGACGATTGGGATCTGAATTTGCTTATGGTCATCTATGCCTACAATGCAACTCTGCAAATGGCCACACAACTTCCTCCGGCTGAGATGGTCTTCCTTCAATGGCTACACCTGCTGAGTGCAGTGCCTGAGGCACACTTAACCAGTGATGCACTAGTGGAAGGACCGTCTGATGAGGACCGCAGACAACAGTGGCAACGAGACCGCCGTTTGCTTGAGAACAACTTGCGACAGGCCCAGATCGCCAACCAAGAGCGATTCGATCAGAAGTGGAACACTCGTGAGACCAGAGTGAAACCCAGCAACAAGGTGATGCGTTACAACCCAAGCATACGAACCATGAAGTTGGTGATGCAATACACCGGCCCCTATTCTGTAGTTGAGGTACAAGGGTACCAAGCCATTGTTGTGCCGGTAGGTGGTCGAGACCGAACACCCCGTCGTGTGCACATACAACATCTGTCTCGCTGTTACCCCGAGTTGGAAGGACCCAGCTTCTTGCACCAATGAGAAGTCGAGCGGCTGCAAGCAACTGCTCCCCCTCTCCCCACGCTGCCGGAAGAACAGGGAGAAGGTGAAAGCGAAAGTGTTGAGGAGTTGGAAAGAGCATTGGCTGAGGCTACAGTGGAGGATGCTGACCAGGACCCGGGACCACTGGACCATGGCACCGAGATGGCGGCTCAACACTAAGTGTCACTATCTGTGTTGTACATAGTGTATATATTCACTTATCCTTTTTCTTTCTTTTCTTTCTGCGTGACGCCATCCAACCACTTGACTGGTTCCCGGGAGATTCTCAATTCTCCACCACCACCTCTCTCATGTAGTGCCTGGTGATGCCAACTGCGAAGTAGAAAAGAGGACGGATCGGTGCCTAGTCAACAAGCCCAGTGACGACAGGAGTCAATGCAAGAGCTGTCAGTGTTCACCCATCGACCGCCAAACCTAGTCCTGCCAGGAGCACGGTAGTCAATGTAGCAAGTGAACACTCCGGTACCCTGTCAATGTGTCAACTGACGAGTAGCGCCAGCGTCGACTGTCTACCACCTCATTTTCTCGCTAGCGCCAACATGAGGAAGGACTGGCTGTGTGCTGTGTTCACCGACCAACCACTCTACCATTGATGTTGTGACTGACGTGATGAGTTAGAATTCTAGCAACCTATCAGCCTATCAGCCGATAAGCAGCCGCATCACCCATGGACAACAACAACGGCAACAATGGCTATGGAAAGGAAGATGGTCATTAGACTGGAAGCCTGCATCAGTGCCAATTGGGCCGGAGGGGTCATTATGATCCTCCGGCAGCTACTTAAACACTGTTTGCAGAACCCACGCTATGGTGTTGCGACCTGGCACTAGCTGGGGTGGCCGATGTGCAGCAGCTGTGGAACGTAAGGGAAAAGACCTCGTGGAGATGTGGAGTTGCCTCTATCGCCTGCCTGGTACTAACTACCATCTGTGAGAACACTGATGAGAGAGGTCAGGATGAACCAACCAGCCTGAGGCACTACTACTACTATTTACATGTTGGTGGGAGGTATGAAGAAGTCAGCAGATTAAGCATAGGACCACCTGACGGCACGGTGGCCCTCTGTTCCCCTGCCAACTCGAGACCAACAACTCGAAGATATGTGCTATGGCGTCAGGGACGTCGCCAACTAAGAAGGGGGCGATGTACAGACCCGCCATTTTTCGAATTGCTGCCGACCCCTTGACAACACAGGGTGCGCTACGAGAGCCGGCTCCTATAGCAAACGCGTGACAGGGCGTGGTTTGGCAGCCGTTCGGCGAGCTCCTCGCGGTTCTTCTGACCAATCAGGAGAGAGCCGAGAAGAACAAAGGCTAGTGATTGGTCGATATCTTGAGTGATAGCTTCTAGAACATTCTATGACTGTCTGTCGAGCTCTTGTTTGTCTGTCTGCACTTTTGGCTGTTTGTGTGTCTAGTGGCTGGTTGCGTGTTAAAGTCAACCATAAGAAAGCTGCTTCTTCGCACAACAAGGCGCCGGTCGACTCCTGAAGTGAGCTGCCTCCGTCTTCCTAATCACCTGTAGTGTGGTTTTGCCGCGTCCTGCTCCTGTAGCTGAGTAGCACCCAGGTCGTCACCTCCGTTCGGCTCACCAGTAACACGATTACTGGGCGGTTAAAGAGCATCGTCTTCCGTTCGGCTCACCAATAACACGTTTATTGGTCGGTTAATGAGCGTCATCAGCAGCCAACTGTCACCCCGGTTTCCTTTCTACTTTCTTCTTTCTACTTTCTTTAACTGCGCTATAACGTGTTTTCCTGTTTTCCTGCTTTGTTTTGCTACCGGTCGACTTTGTTTTACTATCGGTTACCAGTTTTGCTGCAAAACCAACGTAATCACCAAAATCAACGCCTTTTTGTTCCTCTTCCACAACATCATCTGTCCAGGACCCTAGATGGAGCCAACGAGAAAAGTGTCGGGTTAGGGCAATACCGAGAACTTGAGCTGAAGTTTTTTCCCGCGATTTCGAAAAAAACCGAATATAACTGAAAAAAATAGGCCGAGGTTTTTTTCGGAAAAATATCCATCCCTGGTTTATTAATTATGTGAAAATTGCGAAGAATATTGAAAATGGCAGCAAGGCTGCCTAAAATTCTTTCCTCATACAGTATGGGCCAAAAAAATGTCCACCCCTTCTTTCAAACTTTACTCAAACGAGTCGTTCTCAGACATTTCTCCTTTGGCTCAAACTTTTAGGATTAATTAACAACACAACTGGATAGATAACCATGCTAGTTTGGTGCCAAAATTCTGACTCGGTCAGGTTTTATAAACTGAGACTTACTTGAGTCAATGTTTTTTGGCAATCGGTAATGAAGGTGATTGAAATCCACGTCAAATTCTCGATCTCTGTCATACTTAGCATTGACCCGAATTAGCTGACCGAGGTACCTCTTTTCGGATTGATTTGGTTGGTTTGAATTGTAATATATCTTCATCTCTTCGAGGTGTATAACAGAATAATATTTCTTGCACAACTTCTTGCTGTTTCTGTATGTGTAGGACTGACAGTTGTTGCGGTCTTGTTGACAAAGCTCACAGCACTGCCGTTCATTCTCTATATACAGTGAATCGTACGAATACCGTTCGGAACGAAGGACAGCATAGCCAATAGTGGGTCCACATTTTAACCTTCCTGAAACAGTAAGTGTCAGACAGACTGTTGAGCAGAAAGTCAAATGCTACCATCAACAACACCATAGTTGTCGAAGGGTGATGAAACTGTTGTGCCGAACACGGTGTCCCTCAACACACATTGCTTTGTTTCTGTGTACCACACATAACTGTGGCAAAAAAATGCAGCAGTGCACATTTGACAGCATTCGTATTCATAGTTGAACTTTAAGAGTCAGTGTCTGCATATATCGAGGCTGAGACTTCGCAAGATTGCACTAAGATTTACTGAGATTTGTTGAGATCAGACTGAAATTGCATAAAATCTCACCGCTATTGCGCTATTTCCCTATAGTTTGGGCAGCTGTATATATCGTTGGTGTACGTATGTACATGTTGGCTTATATTGGACACAAACACCAAGATTACACTGAGATTTACTGAAATCACACTGAGATTAGCCAAGATTTCACCGGTATTTCCCTATATTTTGGTCTGCTGTATATTATTCTGCTAACTTGTCACATGAAAAGCCGGCCCTGGTCAGTATAAAAACGCAGCTTTTTGAAAAATATTCATTGTATGTGTTTGTCTCGACAAGAATGGGTGACAGCAAACTCGATATAACAGATCTGTTTGGGGAGTAGGAGAAAGTGAAAGTGGCCCAAGAGAAGGAGAAAATGCCCAGAAATCGAAAACGTCTTGCGATCTTGGGAAATCATGGCGCGATCTGAGCAAGAAGCTGACAAGTAAAAACCAGTTGTGAAGAAACCTATATTCGTTAATTATATGTAATTGTAGATCGCACAACGGCAGTTAGCTTCTTCCTCACTGTCCTCTTCTTCCACCTCTTCCAGTGGTTTACCGGCGGCCTCATTGCTACTTTTCTCGATTTTCGCCTGTTTCTTAGCATTGGACTTTGGCTGAGCTTTTCGTCTATTGGGCATTTTCTCCTTGTCATAAAACCAGTATGAGTCGGAATTTTGGCACTAAACTTGCAGAATATTTAGCCAACCATGTTTTTAATTTTTGCTGAAAATTTCAGCCAAATCGGTAAAGAAATGACTGAGAACGAAACGTTTGAGTGAAGGCCGAAAAAGCGATGGGACATTTTTTTATCTATACTGCAAATACAGGTACCCAAACTATAGGGAAATAGCGCAATACCGGTGAAATCTCCAGTAAAGATCGCTAAATCTTTGTGCAGATCGCAGAAGATCGATGATCTTAGTGAGATCTTTATAATCCTAGGGTTGGGAATGTGAATCTCGAAATCCTGAGGGTTTTTCACGAATTGGCAGCCAGATTGGATGTTTGGGCGCCGATTCTAAACGTGTTTTATTTTTAAATTTTATTTTTAATTATATTTGTTTTTACGAATTGCATGTATTTTCTAGCAACTGTTAATTCTATTTTTGATTTCAAATTTGATTTTTCCGCCGAAACTTCTGAGGGGGGCAATTTGAATTTCCCGCCAAACAAAATTCATAACCAGAAGTTTTCCAACCAAGACTTTGTGTCAGAGCTGGGGTGGCGTCAGAACTTCCTCCAAATTCTGATGGCGAAATATTGTTGTGAAACTAACGTAGTAAACTAAGAAAGTGAGTAAATTTATTCAATACAGGGGGGTGGCCCAGTCAAAGTGATACATTTGGATTTAATAATGTGGCTCTGTAGCCGCGCATCATCACGCATCAAATACTTCTAATCTAAAAGTGGCATTAAGTTCACTAAACTGTCTTTTAACTATAGTCCTTGCCAAAAAAGAGCGGATTGGCGGTTTTTTGCGAATAACTCCTTATGGGTGCATCGGAGCGCTTTTTGCCTCAGAACCAAAGTTGTAGAGTGGCTCGAGCTCGGTACTCTGGTGCAACCTAATTTGCGCAACGCGCCATGGTAATGCTAATCTGCGCAACGGAAAAAAATAAGCTTTTCCTGTAGTTGGGATGAACGCGAGTTTTTCAGTGAATTATAATCTACAGACCTCGGGGATTTCAAAAATGTATTCATATTTCTTCTAGGTGGAACGGTTCCAGATGTTATACACCATCAAATTTGGCCGAAAATCATACATGGGCCGGAAAAATCCGGAGGGGGGTAGGGGGTTGAGACCTCGGGGGGGGGGGGGGCCCGAAAAAAGGCCAAAAAACGCCTATTTTGCCTTAAATAAGCGAAATTTTCCTCCCTCCGGGAGGGGGGTGGGTGGCCGAGGGGGTGGTATGGCCGGCCGAGGGGGAGGGGTATACCCCCCTTACCCCCCGGCCCATGTATGCCGAAAATGCTAAAAATGGTTACGTTTAAAGCCAGTCTATCGTCTTGTGTTTGAATGTAGGGTGAAGTTGTTTTTCCAATACGTTTTTGGGCTTAGATATTTTCCACAGCAACAGTTTGTTTATACTGATGAGGTTGGAGTACGTAGAAGTCTTAGAAGCGTAACAAACACCAGGACCTTAATGTTGCCTCGATTGTCTCTGGAACGGTCCAAACAGTCTGTGTTTTACCAGTGTTCTTTTTTATGGAATTGCTTGTTGTAAAGTGAGATTGAGCTTGATTTTATAGGGTTTGTTCGACTGATTAAGAGTAATATTGTTTTTGATAGGTTAGTGGACAGCCGTGTTATTGAGGTTGTGCATGTTTAGTTTTAGTATTTACTAACCAAGTACTAATCTGAGTAGGCCCTGGAGTCGGTTTTAGTACCGTTTGCTACTCATGTACTGAACGAAAAGTCTGTTCATTCCAGCGTCCGAGCACTTCTTGAAGATTTCTTTCCGCGTACATCCCGATTTTAGCACGTTTTCTACAATTTTCTTATTGGCATCCATCGTTTACAGTGCTTAGGCGGCGGAGTGCGGCAGAAAGTGTTGTATCGTATTTTAGGTACCCCAACTAATTTATTGCTGAACTAAAACCTTGCATTAAAGGCGCCAAATTCAAACGCATGGAGCGAAAGAAAAGTGTTTCACTTTGACTGGGCCACCCTGCAAAAGCCTGCACACGATTCTGTCAGAATGAAGAGCGAGCTGGCCGATTTCCCGCTCGAAATCCCTACCACTCCTTATACAGGGAGTGATATACATATTGAAAAATTAGTCTTCAAGAACGTATTTAAAAGATATTTGAAGTGTAAAATTGACCGAAATTATCAGGTTTTAGCAGTTCCAAGAGGTAGGGTTGGGCTTGTGTGCGACCAGGGCGAAAAAATTCGAAAAATTAGGCTCAGGATTAAACAGAATAATTTGTTTTGCGTTAGGAACATAAATTAAGTCTCGTAACAGAGATTAATTTACGTATAGCCAAATTTTAATTTACGTATTCGTTTAATTTCCGCATCCGGATTTTTTTAATTACTGTAATTGATAAGCGTAACGTAAATTAAAAATCGGCGCTTAATTTACGCTATGCCTTACGAAAATTAATTTATGTACGTGCCCATTCGTACAGTACTACACTACCTAACAACTGTAGTTAGCGAGCCGATTTTCGCTGGTTTATATCTCGAGCGTGGAGCGTCGAATTCAGAAATCCTTTGCCGCAGTTCAATAATTCATCAATGTGTCGGTCTATAGCCCTCTAGTAGGGATGGGCACGCTTCGTCCGGCTGCGCCGTTTAGAAAATACAAAAATACGGGCAAAATATGGTCCAAAAACGGTTTTCGCAACTTCAAGCGCAAATTCTTTTTTATGTTCGGTTAGGTATGAAGTGATGTACTTATATGAAACAGAGTACGAGCTATCGAATAAGATGCATTTTGAACCATAATTCAGCCTTTAAAGGGCATTTTTTTCTCAAAAACTGAATTCGTCGTTGTTCAACGTCCATTTTCTGTTGAAAGGAGAGTTTATTTAAATTGGTTTCAATTCGGATTTGAAATCAGCGTAACTTCTTACCTATATAGCACCACTGTTTTTCTTAACGCAGTTTGACGCGGTCCCCACAAATTGGATTCTTTCTTAACTACTGAAAATCGGCTTTTTCGTGGATTTTTTTGTGTTCCTGATTGTTGTGATAAAACGATGAATTTGGCGAAAGGGTTTCAATCGGTTCTGAGTACAGTAGACTTCAGGCTTTCGAATGATACAAAAATTGGCTCTCTGCTCTTTGTCGTTAACCCCACAAACGGTGTTGAAGTTTCTGTAACCCCTAATTTTTCCCATTTCAGTATTTTATTTTGTGCAACGCTTGCAATCATACTTTTTCGCATTAATTTAGTTGTGTTACGGATATTCACGGCCTTCTAGTAGATTTTAAACAATCAAGTGGGTTGCATCTTCGTAAATCGCGCCACAGAAAATCAGTCCCAGTTCAAACGTGCGACCAAATGCTAATTACTAAACTGCGCGGCTCACGCAAAAACTGTTTATTTCTCTTCATGAAATCAAGTGCGGTTTTTTGCGTAATTTATGCATCCGGTCATGCTATCGCCGTTTTAGCATAAACTTTTTCTTGTAGCGCGAGTTATTCAAATATATTGCCCATAATAAAAATGGTACCAAGTGCGCCATAGAAAAGTCTTTCGCAGGCGGCTGTCATTAAATCGCATTTTTCCAATTTTTAATGAAATCGAATGCGGTTTTTTGCCTGAATTGTCCTATGCGGTCATGCTATCGGCCCTTTTAGCATATTTTCGTTGTCGTAGCGCGAATTATTAAAAATGGTCACCCATACCTACCTCTAGTCAAACTTTCAATTCCAGGTCTGAATATGGCAATGGGCCCAAAACTCGATCTGTACAAACACTGACTCTAAATTGATTTCTCTGATTCTTGACGAGATAACTAAACATGTTTCCTCCGAGAATTTCGTATTCTGGATGATGTTCCTTAGCACAGGCTCCTGTAATAGATAAAATGACTCACTGTTACATAATTGTGATTGCCAACAGAGACCTACTGTTGTTTGCATATATGCATTATGCAATATTATTACACAAATTATGCATTTTGACCTTTTCATTATAATACAAATATGTCCAAGAAAAAGTTCATCCATAATCTTGCAAAGGGGCCGTCCATAAACGACGTCGTTCCAGAGGGGGAAGGGGGTCGGCTGAAATGCGACAATAGACGACGCACTAGGAGGGGGAGGGGGTTAGCAGAAAACGACGTCGCTTTTTTCGGAATTTTAGGGAACTTTGAATGTATTAATTTCGATTTAGGTACATTCTGTCAAAGATTTCTACATCCAGAAAAGCTTCCCAGAGTGGCTGAAGGGATCTATTCAATTCATTGTACAGTATGGCAACAAGAAAACATGACAGTACTGCATGTACTGCACTTTTATCGGGAGGGGGGTAAACGGAAAACGACGTCGCCTAGGGGGGAGGGGGTCCCCAGAAACGACGCAAAACGATTTTGAGGGGAGGGGGGTCAGAAAAATCGGGATTTTGGAACGACGTCGTTTATGGACGGCCCCAAAGGCGCATAATGAGTATGTATCTAAACAATACTGACTGATTTGAGTTGTTTGATGGATGTGCAATGGTGGAACAGCTTTGGGATGTTTTTCTGGGAAATTTAAATAAGTGTATTGAGTTATTTGTACCCTTGTGTGAGGTTGCTCACAAACACTATTCACCCTTCTCTTTCGGTGCTAGAATCTCTTACAAGCAGGTTAAGAAATTGCATTCCTCATACAAAAGAACCCCAATAGATGAACACCATCAAAAGTGGTTACATGCAGCATCTCATTTTCATAGACTCAACCGACGAGATATTGATGAAAAGAGCAATATCATATCGTCGCCACTATGGTAAAACGAGCCAAGTAACAGAAAGTCGAAATCGAGAAAATCGCCTTTTAAATATTTGTTACATATTCGTGAATTAGCTTCAATATCAGTTTAAATAGTTTTTACCTAAAATACAAGTACATAATTGGTGTGCAAACTATTCTGCATGTGTCACTTGTGTTAAATTAAGTCAGCTAACAGGAAAAGCACAAAGCACTTGGCTCATTTTACCAAGATCACCTGGTGATGTCCATGCACATGCCTCTGATTACATGGCTGTATCTCCTGACATAGAGCGAATTTCGACTTCGTTCCTTTGCCAAAACGTTTTTAGGTGCTTTAGCTATAGTTTTTCGCACTTAACTCCATTTTTTCCATTTTGTTACTTGGCTCGTTTTACCATAGTGGCGACGATATGCATGCAAAATTCCAATAAGCAATAGTCTAGTCATATGCAAATTGACCCTGATATTAGTGATGTAAAATTATGGAATTTGAATTTCAGTTAATTACAATAAAATTATGGACCCAGTTGTAAAATTCAATTAAATTAAATTAACTGAAATTGTTTTCCATTACTTTCAATTACAATTATATTTTCAATTATAATATGGAACGGCGGAAAATTTCAATTATGCATTTTTTCAATTATTTTATCAATTTTTTTAAAATTGTCGTGTTTTTGCTATTAAAATGAACTTCAAAAAACGCCAGGACTTCAAAAAATGTCTGTATAAAAAGTTGAAGCCACCTGGTTGGGCTGCTGCCCAACCTGGTGAGAAAGTTTTAAAAAGCTACCTTTTAAAACGCATAAAATGGCATTCTGGAAGAAAATTTACAGTTAGTTCATTTCAATACCAGTACGCAAACATTCTTGACCAACACCGCTTCCAGAAAAGGGGGTGTAAAACCCCATAATCCCAAAAATCACTGTTTTAACTCTTACGAACTGGGAAATATAAGCAGAGCGAAAAAAATATTACAAATCAAAGTGAGGTCAGTATGAAATAGACGACAAAGCCTAAACAGGATTTTATTTAAAGCCATTAGCGCCTCTAATGTTTACGCATTTCCTTACATTCATTCACCACCGAAAATAATTGAAAATATAGATGAAATTCCAGGCGAATTTCAATTAAATTACAATTAAATTATGGCCCAACGTTTCAATTTCAATTCAATTAAATTAATTGAATTGAAATTTAAAACGGGCCAATTATGCGAATTTCAATTACAATTTTAAAAATCAATTTTTTACATCACTACCTGATATCAAAAATTTTGCACATTTTTGTTTGCATATTTTTGTTAAATGTGTCGCTGATTTTTCGTTATGTAATACTTATGTTCTGAAGAACGTTAAACGATTCAAATAGTTGTTTTATCTATTTGGCATGGAAAAATCCATAACAAGCTCCAAAAAGTAGAAATTCCAAAGAAAGCTAGTTTCGATTGGCGGATTTCTGGTTTTGAGCTGAGCAAAAATGACTAAGTTTGTTTAGCGAATTTGCGAATTTTTGCAAGCACCTCATTTCTGCATGAATATCTGGAGTTTTTAGCAGAATTGTTCAAACTACTAAGGTGACACAATGAACATCTCAAAACAGCCAAGCAGACTGGATTTCGGTGTTTAGGATAGTCGCCACGTTTTTGAAAAAGTTTTCATCAAATTAAAAAAAATAAAATCCCTTGAGGCAGTTTACGCTATAAATCTGTTCCTTGCAGAGAGCGTCTCTTTCCACTTATAGAATGAACGGCTTGAGACTACTGTTGATCGGGTATACCCATACCCATACCCGAAACTGGGTATTTTTGAGCAAAACTACCTAAAATTGGGTATACCCATACCCGGGTACTTTTTGAAATACCCGTACCTGGGTATACCCGATTTTTTGAAAAATACCGGGTATTTGAATGGTGATTTTTTAGAAAAATAACGCAAACACCCACGTTAATTTCTGTAAAAACTCTCTTAACTCTTAGACGCAGAAATTTTTTGCGTGCCTGGCCATAGGGACATGCAATCACGAAAATTTGGGGCAAATTCCTGCATAACAGCCGCACTCAAAGCGTGACTAAAACACGGTAATCACGCCGTGAATGTTTTTGCATTCACTTAAATTTTCAAAAACGCGTGACTAGCTAATCACGCGGTCCCTGTCTTTATTCAGGGTGGACTTTTCCACTCATATTTTAGCCTTGACAGCACGATAATAAGCGTAAATAAGAAAGTGATTAATTGATATATAGTGGAGGGACCCCTAAAAGTATCCGAAGCCTTTTAACTTAGCTAACAGGGCAGCAAGAAAACGGAAAAGAAAGGAAGAATGAAGTAGTTGTTTGGGAGGCAGGCGAAGAAAATCTAGAGAAGCACACCTATTTTTCTTAGCTAATAGAGCAGCAAGCAAACGGAAAGAAAAATTTGGGAGGTAAGAGAAGAAATTCTAACAGGGCAGCGATCAAAGAGAAAAGAAAAGAAGGATGAAGCAGTTTTTTGGGCGGCAAGTGAAGAAATAAAGTCAACAATTCCGCAGTCTTTTCCTCAGCGCACAGACTGAAAACAAAGCGTGATTGACGCGTGACTGGCCAGTCACTTTTTTGCACTTTCATTTTCCAATCACATTTATGGCTAACAAATAGCCGCACGCAAAGCGTGATTGTGTGGGGAAACATGTGCACAATCACGCTCTGAAAAGCGTGATTCTATGTGGGGTACTACTCCAAATGGAGTAGCTTCTGCCAGTAAGGGCTAAGGAAGTGCTAAATATAAATATCGTTTTTGCCTTGCATAATGCAGTCACTTTACTGTTTCGCAAAGGTTAGTTATCCATATAATTTGGTTCAAGAAATGGGTTGTTATGCACCTCAATCTCTTACTGCAAAATTCACAGTACATACTGTATACATTACGTGCATAAAACATGGTATTTGACTGAAGCTGAATTTGTGCAAATGTACGTACAGTACATAAAAGTCTTTCTCGTGCATGCAGTAAGTTTCTTGCCTCTCGTTTATTTCTAATAGAAATCGGGCTTCCATTTTGGTGCTCCCTTTGAGGATAACTACCCTAGTAAGGCTAATATATTTAGTTGGACTTAATTAGAAGGTTACAGCGTTGCGTTTCTATGCATTCTTGGTCTTGATGCTGAGAAGTATTTACATTAAGCTGAAATTTTTATACAACTATGATTGGTGACCCAGAATCAGGAAGAACTATTAGAAATTATACTCCAGATTCCAGAAAGCTGATTAGATTCTTCTGTCAATGTTAATCAACAAAACTATTCAAAATTCACAACTGTTCTAGTAACTGTGAAGTAAAACTGTAACATCAGCTGCACTGAGCACATAAGAATTCTCCAAAAAGCGGTTTAAAATATATTTTTCCAAAACCATTTGAAATTTGGCATTTTTAAGGAATTTCGCGATTTTAATGAAAAATACCCGATTTATACCGGATACCCGGGTATTTTTAAAATACCTACCCATGCCCTACCCAATTCAGATTCGAATATCCATAGCAACAGTACTTGAGACTTTAATTCGCTAAGAATGGAAATCTCAACTGAGATTTTTTAAAGTCAGAACTTTTTAGTCAGTAAACCTAAGAGATATGAGAGAACAAATTTGAAGATGCAAATAGACCTATTTTGTAGTGACTACTAACCACTAACCACTAACTAGTAATTTTTGGGGTTTTATGATGTCATCAAGACTACAAATTGACTACGACTACATATTCAGATTTAGTGACTACAAATTGACTACTAAATACCTTTTGAATTTGTTAATTAGTAGTCAGCAAATTCTACAATTTGTTTGGTCATATCATGCACATTAACCATTTTAGAAACGGAAATGGTGTCATTTTATCTGTGGGTTTTTGATAGTTGAGCTTTTTCGTTTTGACAACGTTTTCGTCATTCAAAAACAATTTTCCTGTTTTTTTTTCGAATACTTATTGAATTTCTGACCGTTTGTAAACAAAGCAACGTGCACGTTTGTTTGTTTCTTCATAAACAAAATATAATATAGGTAGGCAGAATAATATCGAAAATATATCTTTTGAAGTTGTAAACAAGAAAACCGTGTATTTTGAAGCTAATCCTAAATTTAAAACTTTCGTAGTAGAAATTAACAGGTATTTTTGGCATCACACCTTGTAGAAAAATACAGTATAGATCAAAAAAATGTCCCATCGCTTTTTCGGCCTTCACTCAAACGTTTGGTTCTCAGTCATTTCTTTACCGATTTGGCTCAAATTTTCAGCAAAAATTAACAACATGGTTGGCTAAATATTCTGCAAGTGTGGTGCCAAAATTCCGACTCATACTGGTTTTATGACCCGAAAACTAGGAATGAGGGTGGCCCACGCAGATTTATTTTTTTTCCGTAATACAAGGAGTACAGTCCTGAAACTTGCAGGAATGATTTGTATTGCTATTGGGCATAACTTACTAAGCGGGCAGCCCTGTAACTCAAAGGGCACTAAAATGGGGGAATTTCAAAAACATGAGTGAAAATCCCATAGTTAAGAAATCTGCACCTTCTAGAATCAAAGCACTGAATCTGTTGTTAATCAACATAGATTGTAGCAGCAGGAAGTTCGACAAATAAATGAACCTGATATTTAAGCTCTGTTCACACCATAGAAACCATCCCTGCAGCGTTTTTTGAAAATTCAAAATCTTTAGAATCGTCATTTTGCCGGTTTTACGAAGAAAAGTCATATTTCGTCATGTTTTTGAAATTCCCCCATTTTAGTGCCCTTTGAGCTACAGGGCTGCCCGCTTAGTATGTTATGCCCAATAGCAACACCAATCATTCCTGCAAGTTTCAGGCCTGTACTCCTTGTATTACCGAAAAATATTAAATTTGCGTGGACCACCCTCATTCCTAGTTTTCGGGTCATAAAACCAGTATGAGTCGGAATTTTGGCAATCAACTTGCAGAATATTTAGCCAACCATGTTGTTAATTTTTGCTGAAAATTTGAGCCAAATCGGTAAAGAAGTGACTGAGAACGAAACGTTTGAGTGAAGGCCGAAAAAGCGATGGGACATTTTTTTATCTATACTGTAGATGTTATTCCTTAAATGTCCACCTGTCCATTGTTTGGTTCACTATTTTTGATATTAAAATTCTTGTTTTATATCCTAAACCTAAAAAATTTGGTACTTTATTCAAAATTTTGCTGACTACAAATTGACTACTAACTACGACTACATATTCAAAATCGAGAAATTTTGAGACTACTAACTAAGACTACAAATTATTTTTGGCGATCTTTTTAGACTTCTAACTACGACTACTATTTAAAATTGGCAAAAGAAATAGGTCTAGATGCAAACAGTAATTTAGCCAAAAATCTGGAAAGTTTAGTCATTTTTATCTAAAAATAACGGAATGAGCTGGTCTTTCTTTCATGTCAAACTTTGTTTCCCTTCTTGTTTTTTCCAGATGAGATCTGTATTATTTGTAAAATCGGTATGTCTAATAGATGCCAAAGATTGCGTAGACATTCCAACCAAACTCGGCTCAAAAATCGTCTCGGGGGGGGGGGGGGGTGATCCGATCAGGGGTGGGTCTGGCCTAAGTCGTTTGGGGGCAGACCCCCAGACCCCCCTGTTACATGTATAAGTAAGCCATGAAAGGCCCGTTACCGGACTGATGTATTGAGCTGAATACCAGAGTTGATTACTTACACACAGTACCGGTCTCTGAAACCCTAATTATGGTTGCTGAAGCTCTAAATAGAAATCCTGAACGCTAATTTGGGTTTCTGAAGATCTAAATATGGTTCTGGATCCCGAATTTGGGTTTCTGGAGGTCGAAAATAGGGTTCCGGAACCCTAATTTGGCTTTCAGAGAGTGTAAACAAGGTGCGGAGCTCTAAATTGGATTTCAAAATCTCTGAAGAAGTTTCCAGAAATGCATTTTAGCTGTATTATGTCGAATAATATAGTTTTTGCACGTTTTAAAGCAAAAATAGGCTTTGTTGCATGTTTTACAGTAAAAATAGGGTTTTAAACGGCATTTTTGCTGTTCAGACAGGATTTTTACCCGATTTTTTAGTCCTCTAAACCCTGTTTTTAGCCCAAGAAAGGTCGCCGAAACCCACAGTTGGACACCAAAAATGGTCCCTGAAACCCCCTTTGGGCATAGTGCTGAAACCCTATTTTGGATCAGAAAAATGTCCCCCAGCCGAAAACCCAGCTACATGTATGCTTGAAATCCGGGGCTTGTAGCGCAAAAGTGAGCTCATTTTCAAATGAGCGCTTCCAAAAATACACTATTTATTTACTGATATGTAGATGATTCACCCCCCAAGCGCCCAAACATTGACTACATATAGGAACCCCTAGACCTCCTAGACCCCCACGGGACCCCCTAGACCCCTCTATCTGTTTAAGATTACCGCTCCTGAAAGCATGAATGTTAATCGAACATGAATGGCGGCATTTGAAGCTATTTGGAAAACTCGAAAAAAGGCCAGGCGGTCTTTGTTACGGCCAATACTGTATGTACGTACATACAGTACAAACCACGGAGAGAATGCGATTTTCCATCAACCACAGAATCTCATTTCACAAATGAGCCAGCGTTATGCCGGCTAAGCCTTATGCAGGTGACGGAAATTGGCCGCTCTAATGAGCATTTCGGCCGCCAGCAGCAATTAGGTCATGGAATGGCCTTAACCTATTCTTAAACTACTGTTGCTATGGGTATTTGATTCTGAATTGGGTATGGGTATGGGTAGGTATTTTAAAAATACCCGGGTATCGGGTATAAATCGGGTATTTTTTATTAAAATCGCATAAATAAATAAATATTCCCTAAAAATGCCAAATTTTAGTTTGTTTTGCAAAAATAGTTTTTTAAGCTGCTTTTTTGCACAACTGTTATGCGCTCATCAGTGTAGCAATTTTACTTCACAGTTACTAGAACGGTTGTGAATTTTCGAATCCTTTGGTAGATTAACATTGGCAAAAAATGAATCAGCTTCCTGGAGTATAATTTCTAATAGTACTTTCTGACTCTGGGTCACCCACCATCACCATAGTTGTGCAAAAATTTCAGCTTGTTGTAAGTACTTCCCTCAACATCAAGACCAACATAGAAACGTTCTAATTATATTCCTTAGCCTTACAACTGTACTTATCCTCAAAGGGAGCACAAAAATAGCTGCCCGTTTTCTATTGTTTGTAAGTAAACGAGAGGCAAGACACTTACTGTATGCGCGCAAAAGACTTTTTATGTACTGTACGTACATTTGTAACTTCAGCTTCAGCAGACAAATACCATGTTTTATACAGGTCATCCGCCGAAGGGGAGGGGGGGGGGGGGGGTCTGGCGCCGGCAGGAGGAACTGAGCCGAAATTTTTGGAGGGGGTTGGGCACTGAAAAACGCTCAAAAATCGAAAAAATCGCAATTTTTCGGCTAAAATTCGGCAAAATCGCTAATTTTAGCTGAAATACAGCTAAAAAGTGCTGCTTTATGGGCGATTTTGGCAATTTTTGTGTCTGAAATCGCAAAAATTTACTCAAAAAATTACTTGCCAGAAAATCGGAGGGGGGTCGGGAAAATCGTCTCGGGGGAGGGGGTCCCATGATCCCATCCGGGGGTCTGGCCTAAGTCCGGTGGGGGGCAGACCCACCAGACCCCCCTGTTACATGTATGATGTCATGTATACAGTATGTACTGTGAATTTTGCAGTGAGAGATTGAGGTGCATAAGAACCCAGGGCGTTCTTTTCTGAGACCGCAAACATTTTTCATTAAGATGTTTTCATAGTGTTTTATGCATACAATTTAAAAAACGCCAAAATGCTTAGTTATACAATTCTTGAAACAAATTTGATGGATAACCAACCATTTCGAAACAGTAAAGTGACTGTTTGATGCATGGCAAAAACTGTATTTCTATTTCTAAACACTTCCTTGAGAGAATTTTTGCAGAGTTTGACAGAAAATTGACGTGTGTTTGCGCGATTTTTTCTAAAAATACCCATTCAAATACCTGGTATTTTTTCAAAAATCGGGTATACCCGGGTATGGGTATTTCAAAAAGTACCCGGGTATGGGTATACCCAATTTCGGGTAATTTTGCTCAAAAATACCCAGTTTCGGGTATGGGTATGGGTATACCCGATCAACAGTATCTTAAACACAGCCAGGGCTCAAACTAACTTCCGTGTCTTATGGAAAATCGTTTGCTTTCCGTGGTTTGTGCTGTACTTGTATTGTATGTGTGCTTACTGAGCTTCTGACGAGGACTCGGTTCACAAACGTGAGTCAGTATGGTGGTGCCATTTCGAGCCAGCGATTGTGATTGTATACACGTCTCACCCCAACGACAGTTGTCATTGTAACCACAGACTATTTGATCCTTGTACTTTTCCGGTATTCCCATGCAGCGCACCTTCCTTCTATGCCCTGCTTTATGTATTACACGGCAAAGGTCTTTCCACAAATCTTGGAACCATAGGAGAAAATCTATCTGACTGATTCTAGCCTTGTAGGTGGCGGATAGAGAAGCTAGATTTTCATAAGTGAACAGTGTTGGGATCGGTTGCAGCTCCATGCTCAGTGGAATTGGATGGTCAAACGGTTGATTCGGCCAGTCTGCGAATGAGCTTGTTGGCTTTGAACCGAACGTGGCATAAGAACTTCGCTTAACAAAGTTGCTCTCTAATGACGTGTTAAAACTACTATTATCGTGACATTTCTTCTGGTCAGGCTTAATCTGCAGATAATAGAACCTCAAGCCTTTCTCTCTAACGCAACCCTTGGTCGATTCGTAGGGGTTTTCGCCTTTTTCCTTTTGACTGAAGCGCAAAGAGTAGATTATTTTGGCACCCATTGTTGTGACCCTGCTGTAGTGAGTTCCATAGTGTTTAATGAACTCCCTAAATCTCCTTTTCTTCACCGACTCTGACATGTTTGTTGCCTTTGCTAGCTTTACAATTCCTCTGGCAAATCCCTGCTTGAACAGAGGAACTACATTGGGCTCTAGTGAGATGGTCTAAAAACATATATTGACGGACCCTGTACTCGTACATGTAACAGGTACTGTTGTTTGTGTATACACATACACATTTACCATACACAAAAATACACATTGTTTTTTGAATGTGTATACACATACACATAAACATACACATTGAAAATTCAGATACACATTACCATACACAAACACTACTCGAAATGTGTATTTTTGTCTATGTGTATTTGATGAGCAAAAGTCGATAAAATTTCGAACAGAATCGTAAAATTTCGATGTTTTTGCTGCAGTAATGAACGATAGATATCGTCATAAAGCCTTCAAATGGCCTCAGTAACTCGATTTCAAAGCTATCCAAGGTTTAAAGCAACAGACATTGAGAGATTTGATTTCCTGAGCATCTCTGGCTCAAACTCTACCAAAAAATTGCATTTTCGGTAGAATACACGTACACAAATATACACATTGTTTTGTTGAAAGTGTATACGTACACAAATTACCATTCACATTTGAAGGTAAATGTGTATACACATACACATACACAAACGGAAAACCCAATACCAAACAACAGTAGTAACAGGTCATCCGCCGATGGGGGAGGGGGAGTCTGGCGCCGGCCGGGGGTGGTCTGAGCCAAAGTTTTGGGATTGGGGTGGGCACTAAAAAACGCTCAAAAATCGAAAAAAATCGCAATTTTTTGGCTAAGAATCGCCAAAAATCGCTAATTTGGGCTGAAATACAGCTAAAAAGTGCTGTTTTGCAGGCGATTTTGGCAATTTTTGTGTCTGAAATTGTAAAAAATTGCAAAAATTTGCTCGAAAATTTACTTGCCAGAAAAAGGAGGGGTCGGTGAAATCGTCTCGGGGGGGGGGGCGGGCCCCCATCCGGGGGGGTCTGGCCTAAGTCGGGTGGGGGCAGACCCCCCTGTTACATGTATGCCTGTACTACATAAATCATCACCTGAACTGAGCATGTTGCTTCCAACTTGATCAAGCCACCACCTTCCTTACTGAAGAAGCGTTCAATCTTACGAGAACCTTCCGTAGTATGCGTTGAAGTTGACAAAAACGGTGGTATCGATGACTTTAAGCCAGCCTTGCCCTTCGTTCCTCCAGGTCCCAAGGGTATCTCTGCACCAACATCCAGGTCAACGTTTAAGCCAATCTGCAGTCCTGTGCCTGTAGAGATCGAGTCCAACTGGTCCCTCTGATAGGCTCGCAAAGAGGAGGAGTGGGTGGCGTCGAACCTGGTTCTGCAGTTTTTGGTCTCCCTGCCCTCGACCGACGGGTGCAGTTTGACTCGCTTGTCACCCATCAACTCACCGCCTGTGGTTGCCTCGAAGAGTGCACTCCTCCAGCCAGGGTCTTGTCCGATGGCCCCGGTGCTGGCAAACGGATTGGCCTTCATTATGTCATAACCGAATAATGCAGCGTTCATATTTGGATAGGGCAGGTAGGACGGGTTGCACCAGTGGCCACTGCATCCAGGCTGGATCACCACTTTGTCATCACTACACACTGTTTTGGCTAGGCAGCAAAGTGCCACTAGCAAGAAGGCAAGCATTTTCGGCCTAAATTAACAATCACTTTAAGAGTCAGTTCGCAAGAAAATCGACCCTTCTTCTGCAGAGCTATGTGCAAATCGAAAGGGACCGTCCATAAACGACGTCGTTCCAAAATCCCGACCCCCCTCCCCACGAAATCGCCTTGCGTCATTTCTGGGGACCCCCTACCCCTAGGCGACGTCGTTTTCCATTTACCCCCCATGTACATGCAGTACTGTCATTTTTTCTTGTTCCCATACTGTACAATGAATTGAATAGATCCCTTCAGTCACTCTGGGAAGCTTTTCTGAATGTAAAAATCTTTGACAGAATGTACATAGATCGAAAATAATGCATTCAAAGTTCCCTAAAGTTCCGAAAAAGCGACGTCGTTTTTTGCTAACCCCCTCCCCCTCCTGGTGCGGTGCGTCGTCTATCGTCGCATTTCAGCCGACCCCCCCACCCTCCCCCCTCTGGAACGACGTCGTTTATGGACGGCCCCAAAAATCTGCATCGCTGGAACTCGGGGCTGGGGTGGTTGTACTGTTGTTTGTGTATACACATACACATTTACCATACACAAAAATACACATTGTTTTTTCAATGTGTATACACATACACATACACATACACATTGAAAATTCTAATACACATTACCATACACAAACACTACTCGAAATGTGTATTTTTGTTATGTGTATTTGATCAGCAAAAGTCGATAAAATTTCGAACAGAATCGTAAAATTTCGATGTTTTTTTGCTGCAGTAATAAACGGTAGATATCCTGATAAAGCTTTCAAATGGCCTAAGTAACTCGATTTCAAAGCTATCCAAGGTTTAAAGCAACAGGCATTGAGAGCTTTGATTTTCTTAACATTTCTGGCTCAAAATCTACCAAAAAATTTGCATTTTCAGTTCAATACACATACACAAATATACACAAAAATACACATTGTTTTGTTGAATGTGTATACACAAAATACCATACACATTTGAAGGTAAATGTGTATATACATACACATACACATACACAAACGGAAAACCCAATACCAAACAACAGTAGGTGGTTGTATCTATATCTAATAAGGTGACTTGTGCAAAAAGCCCAAGACTATGTCAGGTAGGGTAGCTAGAAAGAAACGGCTCTAAGGAAATCGAAAAATTTTGCACAAAACAGAAACCAAGTGGATTCTGAATGGTCTTTACTCTAATCAGGAAAGCTATTTAAACATTTTCGGAATCAATGCTGTGGATAGACTGACGTGTTCAGTTCAGAATGTCAGGCCAGTGTCTGTTTTTATAATCGCTTGTTTGATAGTGAATAATTCCAAGCAAATGCCTCTGATCAAGGTCAGGAATCTTAATTTTGTCTAATATGTATTCTACCACTACCTACCTAAAAACAAAGATCAGACTTTACAGGCAGTGTACTTTCGTTTTCTGACGTTTTCAGTTTGAAAAATAGGTGTAAAACATGAAATGATTAAACTTTTGTGCAATCCGTTCGAAAATTTTTTCTAATTTTGCTTAAAAATTGGACTCAAAATTTGAACCTATGTCCTATTTGAATGGAACAGGTTCAAGTCCGGGTGAAATAAAATAGGTTCAGGTTCAGGTTCAAGTCCACAAATTTCAGGTTAAAAACCTATTAATACTATTTTTCTAGTCATTAGGGGCGATTTTGCATCAATGATACCAAGATCTTATGAATCATTATTATTGGTGCTGATAGTTGTTAAATTTGATCAGGTATGAGGTTCTCAAGAACTCAAGAATCAAACACAACACAGAAAGTACCGTAATCACAAAACAGAAATACTATCTTCAATTTAACACAAACAGTTTGATATATCCACTGTTATTGACTGATCACCAGAAAATTATATAGTACCATTGTAAGCCCAACTAAACTAAGCCATCATTTTCTCAATTTCTGCAATCAACTTTGCATGTTTGGGTGTGGTCAGCTTCATCGCATCGATCACCATCCAAAGATCCAACTGACTCTTTATGTCGTTTTCAAACGCAACTGCCAAATCTTCACGAAGTCCGTCTGCTCCTTTGGCTAGCTCACCTTTTTGCTGAACAAATATACTTGCCGTTTTTAGCAGTTTAAGTTTAGTATTCGGCTTTGTTTGTCTTACCGCTTCAGCATCAATCCTATCCTTAGTGCGCTTAGAAATCAGACTGTCCGGCAGGTGAGGAAGAAGGTCGATTGGGTCGGTCTTAGCGAATTCCTGACTCACTGTATCACTTCGCAGAACAGTGGCTGCAAACTTTCCACTGATGCTTGGTCGATGCGCTTTAAAACTCCAGTGCAAACATTGTAGATTAAAATAACTTGATTTGCACTAACTTACGCACAGAAGTTGAAGCGTTGGTAGTTTTCTGGCAATTGTTGCTAACTACAAGAGGAGCTGAGAACATTGCCCATTACTACTGAATAAGTCAATACCTGCTGACTGAAAGAATTTGAATTTCTTGTAACCCCGACAATTGGCCACTGCGTTTTTCAGCTCCGATATATCTAAATGAGTCTCCTCATAAGCTACAAGAAGCTTCGACATCGCCATAATCCTGCCTTTGGTTCTGGATGTCTAAATTCACAAACGCCGATGATAGATTCTGTAAGGAATAAAATTAAATGATGATGATGATGATGATGATGATGATGATGATGATGATGATGATGATGATGATGATGATGACGATGACGATGACGATGACGATGACGATGACGATGACGATGACGATGACGATGACGATGACGATGACGATGACGATGACGATGACGATGACGATGACGATGACGATGACGATGACGATGACGATGACGATGACGATGACGATGACGATGACGATGACGATGACGATGACGATGACGATGACGATGACGATGACGATGACGATGACGATGACGATGACGATGACGATGACGATGACGATGACGATGACGATGACGATGACGATGACGATGACGATGATGATGATGATGATGATGATGATGATGATGATGATGATGATGATAAGATTTATCTCATAAGTTGTTCACTTCCTCAATTTCGGCCCTCCGAGCATCTGGAATGTCCAAAAAAGGAAGTAGATCGAACGCGTCGCACACGCTAATTAGCGATTGTCGATCGTGGTTCAACGCTTCCTGTGCCATCTCTTCTAGGGGCATTATTAAAAGTGTGAAAAGTATAGTCGGTATAACTTTACAAAGCCGAACCGTATGTAGACAAACTCCACTTGACGGCACACACTTTCGCCTAAACTCTTTTTGCTTGATAGTCTTATTGACTTTACTACATTTGGCCGCTTCACAGACAACTGCGATAAGCTATTTCATAACTAGATTTGTCATAAACCGTTTCACACAAGGCGCAGTGTACGCATACAAATTCTCTAGCTCATTTCACTTTTTAGTGTATGTAGCAGGGGTGGATATTTTCCGAAAAAACCTCAGCCTGTTTTTTTCAATTTTTTAGGTATTTTTTACCAAAATTCGGAAAAAACTCTAGCCCAACTTCTAAGTAGCCTAGACTGGTTTTATGATTCCTAACGCCTTCCTGAGTCTTTCAGACCGGAAAATACACGTCTTACATAGATATAAATCACGAAACAGGCATGAAACAGTGCCTGACAGGTTCCATCAATAAACGCTATATGCAAATTTTCTTACAGCAGTTTACATTTTTGTTTCATCATGCCAAATTTGGTCTTTTCTGTTGTTTTTCTAACAGTTTTGAGTCAGTATGGCCTATTATACATCGCAAAAGTCCATTTTTTAATAGACAAATGACACAAATTAGCTATTTTTAGCTTGAGCTTTCTCCGCGATTTATGTTTTTCCCGCTCTTAGGAAAGAACCCGTTTTTTCGTAAAAAAACGGAAAACCCACTGGAAAAAACACACCTCACATCTCTGGTACGTAAATACTTTTATTTCATTTATTCAGTATAATGATTTTTTATTTACTTTTATTTTATTTTTGCACTGTACTTTCTAGAATGATTCCAAATGTTTCCTGTGTAATTGCTGTGGTATAACAATTTGCGGGCTGTTGAGTTTTATTAGCAAAAACAAACGTAGATTTGAGCTGTCACAGAATATCAACCTCACTCACACTTGAATCCCTTTTTTCTGCAAAGGCCCACCTCGTCACTCCAAATTTTAAAAGTGCACTTTTGCTGGTTTGTCTGGCACTCCTCATCGGCTGCGCATTTGCAGCGGACTGCTTGGTGACCGATGTCGTTGGAAATTATGCAGATGTAGCCATCATCACCTTTGCCCAGCTCGGTGCAATCTGAAAATCAAAAGGCACTGTTTCATAAGGAATTAATTACTCATGAATTGTGAGGCGGTGTGCATTTCGTGTTAAAAATTAGCGAATTTGACTGACTAACACAAAAGTTAAGAGCAATACGAAACCGGCGATAAATAAATGCCTCCCCCTGTATAGAGCACAAAACAATAGTGGCACTGCGAATAAACGCTTTTGTCAGACCAAATTGACGCTCGCACTTTTTCTTTTGTAGGCAAGCTTACTTACACTTATCAGGATGGAGCTTGGCTGGCACTCCAACTGCGAAGATGAGAAGTGCAACCACACACAACCATCCTTTTGACAGGCACATCATATCGTCTAATCAGTCAGATGCTTGCTCAGTCTTGAACTTTGGGCCACCGTCTGTCTGTCTGTCTTCCGAAAGGTTAGACTGACTGGTTGTGCAAGAGATTTCAGTCAGTCTGTCTGTCTGTCTGTCTCTCAGCTGCTACAACATGTGTGCTGAATGGCTAAATAAGTTTTTTAATAGTTGTCGCCATTTTTGCCGCCAAATAGGCATTCCCGACTACTCTGTCGAGCATATGAGCCTACCTGCGTAGGGCAGGGCCGCCAGGGATGCCTACCATCCCAAAATTGTACTAGTACTAAAATCAATCTTTAAATTTAGTTAGTACCATACCAAACCAATTTCAAAACAGCTCCTTCTATACTATACCATACCATATCAAAATCAAACGCCTTTACTAGATTATTTTAGTACTAGAATTATGATTTTGGTAAGGCCTTTTCAATTTAGTACTAGCTTGTTGGCTATTTTTATAACACTTTTCAAATGCGTCAAAATACAGGGTGTGCCAAAAAAAAAAACAACCCAGCAGATTTTTTGCTGTAGCAACCGCAAATCTCAACCGATTTGAATGAATCCTTTTTTAAATGAAAGATAAATAAATCCTTAAAAGACTGCTGAAATTTTCATTAATGTACTCTGCTTAGTTCCTGAGATATTTGCTCTCAAAGTCAAAACAGTGATTTTGGCAGTGAACAAAGAGGGATTTTTTTATTATTCTGCACTTCCTAATAAAACGGATTCCTGCTACTGCTAAGGGCTATTGGAGGCTTTACTGGTGACACAGAAAATCGGTTTACTTCAACACTAAAGTATCATTAGCCCCAGCAGTAGGAATCTGCTTTATTATGAAATGCAATGGAATCGCTCTTGTTCTTTGCCAAAATCTGTTTCGACTTAGAGGGGAAATATCTCAAGAACTAAACTGTGAATCTCAATAAAAATTGCACCGATCTTTGAAGAATTTATCATTCTTTCATTCAAAAAAGATTCATTCAAATCGGTTGAGATTCATGGTTGCATAAGTAAAAAATCTGCTGGGTTGTTCTTTATCACTCTTGTTCATTGCTAAAATCTCTGTTTTGATTTTTAAGGACAAATATCTAAGGAACTGAGCACCCTATCTTAATGAGCGTTGCATCAATCTTTCAAGAATTTATTTATCTTTCATTTAAAAAAGGATTCATTCAAATCGGTTGAGATTTGCGGTTGCTAGAGCAAAAACTCTGCTGGGTTGTTTTTTTTGGCACACACACCCTGTACACTCATAATCCTTTGTGCATGTTTTGATTGGAAAAAACTCAAGAAAGGTGGATTGAGCATAATTTCCAAACGCTTCTATGACACTATATTATCACAGCAAACTACCACTACTGTACCAAATTCATACCAAAATAATACCAACTGATTACTTCGAGCAAAATGCATCCCTTGAAAGCTTGAACGCTGTTTCCTTTCGCTCTGCTTACAGTTCGTCTACTTTATCAGTCAACTTCTTACAGCGACGTACAGTAGGTAATGTTCAGAGATACAGACAACAATACTGGTTTTAGGTGGCTTCACCACTAATACCTCTGCCATGCCGACTGCTTCATTCAACTGCTGCGGGTTCGTGTGTACGTGCAGACATGGGCAAAGGGGGGCTGAGGGGTTGACCCCATCAGGCTCTGACCTACCCCCCAGCCAGCCGCTACCCCCTCAGGAATTTTTAGAAGAATTTTGTGTAGAAAGGAAGTTATGATAAAACTATGCCTAGAATAAGAGTAAATGAGCTCAGAATAGCCTATTCTAACCTATTTTAACGAAAATCACCCAATAAACCTTGATTTTAGCCAAAACGGTCGGGATCTGACAGCACCATGACGTCTTTTCGTGACTGGCACCCAATAGCAAGGCTAGGACGTGGCTGGCCCGTGAAAGAAGGGCTAACGATCGAGATGACGACTTATTTGGGCTTGCGAAATGGTTCACATTGGTCTGATCGTAGGGTCGTAAGCGCCCCCCCACAAATCGGATCGGATCGAACTATTTCTGTAATCTTGCACCGGTTCAATTAAACTGCCGAAAAAATGGCAAAATGAAAGCGGCAGATTCGTTTAATCAGACCTGCTCCTCCATAGATTGCAGGTTTGTGTGAATAACAACAGGGGAGCGTAAAATAACGAATGTTTTCGTAGAATCGGTTGCATCAGATAGACAATTATCCCGATAGACCAGCTCTGCTACCTAGTGGTTTTATGTAGGTATTGTGCTCTGTACTGTATTTCCCCAAGTAGTAAAGCTACTAAAATCAATTTGTTTGCTCCCTTTAGTTTAATGCGTTGGTTCTAGTACTGTACCATAGTAAAATAAAGCATCATCAAGATTCCGTGTAGTTTATGAACTCATCACGAACACACAAGTTGCCATTCAGTCAGATAAAGTTGTTTTTATTATTATCCAAAGCAGCTCTCAGAGGCACCAGACTCAAATGAGTTTCTTCGTATATCAGCAATAATTCTGACATACCAAACCGTCGGCCCATGTTTTTCGTTTGCTATAACAATTATTTATCCAACACCATACCTAAACACAACTCTGTAAATTTATGCTAACCTGTGTGATATGTGTTACCGCCCAGAGCGGTAGGTCCAAATAGGGAATAAGCTCTAATGGCTGGCATGTGTCAAGCAACTTTGATCGCGATTCCGTTAGTTTAGCCTTGTCCACCGGATTCAAGGGCATTTTGGAAATTCCACCAAAAACCTAACCTTGCAATGTATCGCGAGCACACTAACCCCGTAAACAGCTTACTCTGTTGGCATGCTGTATACTGATAAAGGCGAGATAAGTCGGTGTATCTTTTCTGGGAGCGTCTTTTTAATCTTTTGCACAATTTTCAACATGTGTGGCTTACCTGCCCATTTAAGTCTACTGTATCGTTACTAAGTTAAACTTCGCATCCGATACGTTAGATTAGCGGGCACTGAGCAGAGAAAGGAGACGCGAAGAAAAACACGTTCTGCCCATGTCTGTGTCCTCAAGCAAACTGGGTGCCGCTTTTTAAATATGTTTACCTAAACCTACTGTTGTTTGTGTATACACACACATTTACCATACACAAAAATACACATTGTTTTTTCAATGTGTGTACACATACACATACACATACACATTGAAAATCCCGATACACATTACCATACATACACAAACACTACTCGAAATGTGAATTTTTGTGTATGTGTATTTGATCAGTAAAAGTCGATAAAATACCGAACAGACTCGTAAAATTTCGATGCTTTGCCTGCAGTAATAAACGGTAGATATCCTGATAAAGCCTTCAAATGATCGACATAAGTAACTCGATTTCAAAGCTATCCAAGGTTTAAAGCAGCAGACATTGAGAGATTTGATTTTCTTAGCATTTCTGGCTCAAAATCTACCAAAAAATTTGGATTTTCAGTACAATACACATACACAAATATACACAAAAATACACATTGTTTTGTTGAATGTGTATACACAAATTACCATACACATTTGAAGGTAAATGTGTATACACATACACAAATGGAAAACCCAATACCAAACAACAGTATTTAAACCTAGGCTTGAAACAAAGCAAGGCTATTCGGAGACCGGGAATGGGCCTCATGCTAAAATGGTCCTGTTGTGTCTTGTGTACTACTTCCACATATCACGTTTCCATCAAAATCCCTTACAAGATGAACATGCCATAATATGCAGTACGTAGTGCACAAAAAATATCCTCTCCACTTTTTCGGGTTCACTCAAACGTTTTGTTCTCGTTGATTTCTCATTCGATTTGTGTCAAAATTTCAGCAAAAATTAACAAGACAACTGGCTACATGTTGCGCAAATTTGGTGCAAAAATTCTTGCTCATGCTGATTTTATGAGCCGAAAACTAAGAATCAGGGCGGTCCACGCAAAGTTTTTTTCGGTAATTCAAAGAATACGACTTTGAAACTTACAGGAATGTATGGTGTTGTTATTGGGCATAACATTACTCAGTGGGCAGTCCAGTAGCTCAAAGGGAACTAGCCACTAGCTACTGTTGGAAAGTCCGGGGTTAAAAAAATAGATTCAGGTTCAAGTCAAGTCCAACATTGAAATTTCAGGTTCAAGTCCAGGTTCAAGTCCATCATCTAAAAAACCTGGACAATAGGTTCAGGTTCAAGTCCACTGATAATTTCAAGAATTGTTGAAAATTTGCACTGCTCGCAACTTTTCTGAGCTATATAAGCCTGTCTACTAGTAATGAAAGACGAGAACCACATTTTAAGGGACAGTAGTTTCGTTTTCACGCATATTCAGTTTGAAAAATAGGTGTAAAAACAAAAAACCATGAAAATGT
>JASANB010000783.1:0-43751 GCA_030248155.1 Sabatieria punctata | reverse complement strand
GTTCAGGTTCAAGTCAAGTCCAACATCGAAATTTCAGGTTCAAGTCCAGGTTCAAGTCCATCATCCAAAAAACCTGGACAATAGGTTCAGGTTCAAGTCCACTGATAATTTCAAGAATTGTTCAAATTTTGCACTGCTGGCAAGTTTTCTGAGCTATATAAGCCTGTCTACTAGTAATGAAAGACGAAAACCACATTTTATGGGGCAGTAGTTTCGTTTTCTCGCATATTCAGTTTGAAAAATAGGTGTAAAAACAAGAAACCATGAAAATGTTGTGCAATCCAACTGCAAATTTGACAAATTTTGCCTAAATTTTCGCTCAAATTTTGAACCTGTTGAGTGAGTCCAGTAAAACGAAACAGGTTCAAGTCCGGCTCAAATAAAATAGGTTCAGGTTCAGGTTCAAGTCCACAGATTTCAGGTTAAAAACCTATTAATAAGTCCAGGTTCAAGTCGGACTTGCCAACAGTAATTAGCACCCTAGCTATTCTGTTTCAATATGATGCTATTTTAGGATGTTGATTAATGTTACTGCTAGCCATTCCTTGATATTTGTAGCAAGTACAGTGCATATTGAGGGACCCATGCAAATCAATGGATGTACATTACAATAATTTCGCAAATCATCAATGCAGTTCCCAATACAGTTGACATCATTAAGTAAGTAAGTAAGTAAGTAAAGTTTATTCCCAGACACACATGTAGCATAATGATAGTACAAAGTAACGATAAGAGCGATATGAGTCAAGGAAAAGGCAATGAGTTAGCCATGTAATAGCTATTTTATAACCCAAGCCTATCTATTAGTAAAACACGAAAGATTTAAGTGACTGACTGCCTCCTTAAAGACTTTAACGGATCGGGAATGGACCACATTATCAGGTAAACTGTTCCATATCGGGACAACTCTACAAGCAAAAGAAAAATGTCTTGTGTTAGACCGTGCTCGTTGAACAGATAGTTGTAAAGAGTGGCTACGAGTTACAGTTTGGGGTGCTATAGAGAAAAACTCTTCGCATGACATATCAACTATGCCATGAAGCAGTTTATAGACAAATACAAGATTACAATGACTAATACATAACTATTGCTGACTATCATACTTTCTACTATACCGAAGGGCTCGTTCAATAGAAAACTATTAGCATCATAATGTCCTGCTGGACTGACAAAAAATCACATTTCACATGCTTGCCAAGGACTGCGCTAATCAAATAGGGTCACAGTTCTTGCCACTGGTTAGATTCTAATATAGACATGTGCACAGGCACCGTTTTCCATGCAGATTTTACTTCATATGCTATAAATTGTACAAACCTTTGTCTTGGATGATAGTGATTTTAAAAGTCCTGGTGGCTAGATGGTGATTGATTGATTGATTGATTGATTGATTGATTGATTGATTGATTGATTGATTGATTGATTGATTGATTGATTGATTGATTGATTGATTGATTGATTGATTGATTGATTGATTAAACACATTCTCACACATTCCCTATTGTATTTTTCCTAGCAGAAGTGTGTTTTATGGTAGAGAAAGGGAGAAGTGCACGATTTGCCTTTATCTCGCCCAAAAAGCTACACCATTTCGCTAAAACAGTTCTATCTATGGCTCTGAATTAATTACTCTGCTTATTGAACAACCACCTGTCTGTAGTTCCCGACTTGTTTTCCAAGCTAAATGTACAAAGGCAGCATGCGCAGTACCCGACTTGCTTCTGTGCTGCTTTTGTTAGTGGTACTATTTTTGTTTAGTTTCACTAAAATTCAAGTTTGCCAAGTAAGAATAGAGTTTTAGACGACTCACACAGCAGAAACAACGTATTCTACTGATCTTTGACTGGGATTCATTGATGCAAAAATATATAGAGATATACTATTGAAATTGAGTTTAATATGAGAGAAAACTTTGTATAGTTTATCAAGTGAGTTCATTATTTTTTCATTTAAACATTTTGACAAATCAGTCATAACAAAATTTCAGTATTATAACAACAGCAGTTTAAAGTAAAGTTTTATTGATCGTTTCCATGACAAGTCTAGCTAGTCATTCAGTTTCGATTCAGATTCAGTAAGAGAAGAGACTAACTCAATGAATCCCTTCAGTATGTATCTAAACGTTCGTCTGGTGTGGTTGGGCATCGATCGAACTGCTCAGTGCTTCCCCGGATCCACATATAGACAAGAATGCTCACTGGATGTCTGGCTAAATGCTACTCTTTCGTAGGTTTACTTTGTTCTGCATTTCGACTGTAAACCATTTTTACTACAAATTGCATAGTATCCAAGGAATTAAACCACCGGGTCCGATCACCTGGAATCTGCCGGATCATGTTCAAGAGTTAGCTTGCTGGTACATTGACCCTATCCCTGGAGGAAATCCCTATTCAAAACGCAAGAAAAGACAAATTCCACATCCACCTCTATCCCAGTGCATGTGCGACTACATGATACCTGTTGTGGCTTTCAAGAGCGTAGAGCCGAAAAAGGACATAGGCTCACCAAGAGACGTTAGTTGTGTAGTGGCTTGATAAATAGGATTCTGTATAGATAAAAGTGTCCCATCGCTTTTTTACCTCTACTCAAACATTCAATTCTTCGACTTCAAGCCTGGCGAAAGAAAATTCCGATTTCTGGTTTTATGACTCAAAAAGAATGAATCAGGGTAGTTCACAGAAATTCAAAATTCCCGGTTATGTTTCAAAAAGTGTGGATTTGATTCTTGGTTTCGTGTTGCCGTTGGGAATAACATACTGAACCAGGCACCCCTGTAGCTGAAACATTTAGCACCACAATTGGGGAACTTCAAACACATGATCGAAAATTTCGTAGAGAAGAAATCTGCACCTTCTGGAATCAGAAGAAAACGTTTGAGTGAAGATCAAAAAAGCGATGGAACATTTTCTATCTATACTGTATTTGTAGAAGATTTGGTTTAGGTTATCTTCCTGCACTTCAAGATCTACAATCGTTTCAATGAATCAGTCCGACAGCTGATGGTCGAGGAATACAAACAACTGACCTATCCTGACTTTAGGCATGAACTGGACTATGAACTACAAGAATTCATCCATCTACAGTGCAACCGGTCATTCTACTGCGACGGCTGCACTGAGAAAGAAAATAGAGGACCAACTGGGTAAACTCTCTATACCACTGAACAACTTCTATCACTACATATATTCATAGGAACTTTTATCTAATTTAAAAAAATAGTTGCAACCATAATCAGTAACTCATTTCATCATTTTCATTGCACTATTAAAAAAGTGACCTCTATTTGGCAACGGCGAGTAATCGAGAGAACCCTGGTGAAGATTGAAGAAAATGCAATTTTTTTAGAATTGGCTTCTACACAATGTTCCGAAACAGCAAACCAGCTAAGTTGCCGAAAAGTGGAAAGTGTGTGAAATGATTTTTGGTTAATTATCGATTGACTAACTAAAAATAAAAACTGTTTTTGCAGGTGATAACTGGTTCACAATGCAAACAATACAATTTATTATTGTATTTCTGTAATGTGCACATACACAACAATACCAATTGATTCTTGAATGTGTAATACATTTATACGCATTATAATTTTCGCCACACATTGCCAAACTGTATTCAAAATCTGCATTCTTATGCATGTATAAACAAAAAGATTAGTATATTTTGAGCAACAGTTTGTAAAACATTTGACATTTTTACATTGTTGCTATAACCTTTTGTTACATACAGCCTAAAAATTTGTATCGGATATTCGACGTCCCCTCTACCAGATATCCAACTAAAATGTCGGGGAGAACTATCGGAAAACATCGTTTATGGACGGCCCCTAAAGATGGCTTTTAATACACAGTTTGAAATCCCAACGCCGATGAACAGTTGAAAAACTTAAAAATTTTTACCCACAAAGTTTTGTGATACAGTGCTATTTTGATGAAGCACATTCTATTCTAGTTCGTTGATGAATAAGATTTAAAATTCATGAAGCTTCAAGCTTTTTGCTAGTTTTTGCAGAGCAAAGCTTGTTAGATATGGCAGGCCAACAATGCGTTTTACTTTTGTTATACTTTTTCTGTTATTTCCGCCCTGTGCATGACGCAGTGATTATGTTCAGTTTGACCGGATTTCACCTGATCGGCAAACAAACTCTCACTGATATGACAGTTGAATTTCGCAGGGGGTTAGTGAGCCAATTAACTGACTGTTTTAATAATTTAAGAGCATTTGTTTCAGTGTAAGAAATATCCAGTTTCCTTCTCACGGGGCACAGTGGGTCATACCAAAAGCCGTACAGAAAGATCTAAACTGCAGCAACAAAGATGCCCTTCCTGAACCGTTTAAAACCTGCGGCTGCCCAAGGATAGAAATTCATATACGAACTAAACCTTCTGCTAGGGCGAGAAGGGTAAATGGATTTGAGCCAGATTGTCTGTCTTCTAAAGTTAAAAGTCACCATTTGCGCGTTATTTTTTCCAACATATCACATAAATAATAAGCAGAACACAATAATAGCCTTAAATACACAAAACAAATTTGCAATATGACAGACCCTGTCTGTTGTATACTGTTATTTCACTGCAGTATAATAAAACAAAAATTAGTATTTGTAGTGGTAGTAGTAATAATAGTAGAAAGTAGAATTAAATTAAGAGTAAAGTAAAAATATAATTAATTTGCCAAAGGCCGTCAATAATAAAATGGAAATTTTAACGCTATTTTGCTAGTAGTTCTTGTTGAATTCCAGCCAAAATCTTGATAAACTTTGCAATAAACATGTGTAAGTATACTTTTGTCAGTCAAACTTCGCACATTTTTGTATCTACCTAAGGTTCTGAAGAATTTTATATAATAATCAAATCTAGCAACCAACAATCCAATCGACTGAACCAACATCATCAACCAGTATTCACAACATCTTGACCTCATTTATGCAAAACTTCACATTATGATCAGTAAAATAGTGGTGAAATTAGTAAAATTATTAGCAGAACACAACAAAACTTCGTAAAATCGTAGCTGTTTGGTAGTAAAATACAAATAAAATTTTAATTGATGAACTGAGCTTTTAGTAAATTTAGTAAGTTACTTAAAATACAAATCCACTAGTAAAACAGAAGTATCTTCTTATCATTGTTCATTAGCAAAAACAAATAGATTTCAGCGGATTAAGAGCTTCTTCGACTGGAGCTACAACATAACTGCTTGGAATTTCAACGGAAGTAAATTCAAAAATTTAACCGCTCAAACAGGCGTTGTTGTAATTGACGGACTGCCTAAGCACAAACGACACCATCAACTGAAGATGAACTGCACGCACGCAGGATGCAAGAGTCTGAGGTGCGATTATTCCAATTAATTCAGTTCTAACTTATCCTTAGGTGCTTGTGTTCAGCCTCAATCTCGATTCTGAATGGTTCACTGACGAAATGCCGAAGCCCACACTTCCTCCTAGCTGTCTACAAGCTTGATCATATTTTGTTTTCTGTTTACTATGCGTAAATAAATTTTACTTCAGGCTGGTTACACAGGGTCGGCCAGACAAAACCAACCAATTAGATTTTTCGATGTAGCAACCGGTCAATCTCAATCGATTTGGCTGAACATTTTTTGTTTGATTGAAAGATAAATAAATTCTTAGACGATTGGCGGAATTTTCGTTCAGATACTGGGCTTGGTTGTGGAGAGATCTGCCCTTAAACTCAAAACAATGATTTGGGCAGTAAACAAGAGGGATTTTGTTCCGCTTCACAAAAACACAGATCTAATGTGGCCTACTGTGGGAAACATATATGTTTTATGTATATGTTTTAAAACATAAATATGTTTGTTTTTAGGAAAACATATATGTTTATGTTTCTGAATATGTTTGCATGTCAAATATGTTTTGTATTTATATGTTTTGAGGCCAATATGTTTCTGGAAACATACGTATACATATTTTTGCTATAGGAATTCATCATTTCAAGACTTTTGGTTGCTGTTTGACAGAAAACTTTTCCAAAATCTGACTTTCACTTAAACTTATTGAATCTGAGTATGCTATCTAAATTATTGCAAACCGTTTTAAACAGGAAATTCAGAATCTCAAGTTTGAATTATCGAAAATTAAGACAAAATATAAGTGAATAAGCGACTTTTACACAAATATGTTTTATGTTTAAAAATATGTGCATATTCAGTTTTCAGAAACATATAACTATATGTGTTATTTATATGTTTGATTGACGAAAAACATATATGTATAGTTATATTAATATATTTTAAAAATTTCGATATTTTCCCACTGTAGGCCAGGCTTTTGGTGACACACACGCTCAGTTGGTCATTTTCCAGTTATAAGCAAGTGGAAGACTCTGGTACTGGCTTAAAATGGCTGTTTTGCGGTTGTGTTGCGGAGCCTGGTGCTTTCTTAACAAAAACCTGAAACTATGCAAGACTGAATATCAACTACGTACCTAGATAATTCATAGAGACTAGCAGCTAACAGACTGCAAATAGACCTGTTTGCTGCTCTCAGCAGTAAGCTCTGAATTCGTTTTGGTCTGGAGCTTTCCCAAGTTGCTTTTATTATTAGTTATCAGTTGATTACATTGGTGTAATAGTTGGCTGAGCAAGTAACTTATACTACAACTTCCATCCAAGATCATGCGCTACCTGTTCTGCATCGGTTCAATCTTGGTAAGACGATTTCAATTTTCGGCCTAATATTTGCGTCTTAATTAATTAATTAATTCTAGCTGCTCACCATTGGTGGAGTAGAGTCGGCTGCAGTTCAGTGGTTTACTGCCAGACTGAGCTCATGGAAGCCGAAGGCAGACAAGATCAACTTAACTGAAAGTCAACATCTGGCAATCAAGATTGAGATACATCAGAAGTAGTCATTATATACAGTTTTAGAGTATGGTTATATGTATGACAACGGGGTTACGCGCGGGCGCGCTTACACAATTTCTTTGCTCACACCTCTCAGCCCGATCACCACATTACCATGCGGTCCCTACCACCGGCACAGTTTGGTGTAGTGGTTAAGCCCGCAAAGCCACTGTGCGCTCACCCACAAGTTTCTTGTCGCAAACACTTGGTCATTTGCACAAAGGCCAACGTAGACCTCCGGAAGCTGGTGCAGCGAGTAGGTACAACAATGGGAACCGACTCGATCTGCCGTTCACCCATACCGGAGTTTTCCACTTAGTATCCCAACGGATATAACACGGAAAATCACGTTTCTCAGTGAAAACATAGACGCCAGTTAATATCCCAGGGATATTAACAGGACAAAGCCATGGGATATTACCTGGAAACGGCATAGGATATTAACCACAACAATGTTTTATCATAGATACAGTATGCGTGTATCATAGATAAGTAATATCCCATGGGATATAAAGCGGAATAAGGGTCCATGAAATATCCCAGTGGGTTATTAAGTGGGGTGGGATATTAAGTGGAAATCTCCGGTACATGTAACAGCTCCGGGCCGACCTAGGGGAGGGGTTTTCCCTCAGGTCGGGGGTCGAGGGGGTTTCTTTCGTCCAGAGGGGGGTCCCAAATTTCAAAAAGCTCCAAAACGCCTGGAAATGCGTTTTTAGCACGTTTTTTTTCAGTAAGGACGCTAAAAATCGCTATTCTAAGTTGCCCAAATGGCATTGTTGAGCTAAAAACAAGCAAAAAATGACAAAAAGAGCTTCCAAAAACACCGATTTCTCTCAAATATAGGCAGCGGAAACGCCAAAGTCGGTTTCCAAAGGCTTTTGAAGCGAATTTTAGGCTAAAAAATAGTGATTTCTGAGCCAGTTTGTTAGTACTGGAGCCACTACTAGTACTGGTGTTTTTGGTTTGGGGGTCCCTAAACTGTCTCCGGGGAATGAGGGGGGTTGGCCTTTTCAGCTAGGGGGTAATCACCCAAACCTCCCCAGTACCATGTATGGATTCACCTGGAAGCATACATGTACTAGGGGGCTTGGGGTTACCCCTAGCTGAAAAGGCCAAACCCCCCTCATCCCTCAACCCCCTGAGACAGGTTATAAGGGACCCCCCGCCGACCCAAAAATACAAGTACTACTAGTGGTTGCCAGTATTAACAAACTGGCTCAGAAATCACTAATTTTTACCCTAAAATTCGCTTGAAAAGCCTTTGGGAACCGAATTTGGTGTTTCCACTGCAGATATTTAAGAGAAATCGGTGTTTCTGTAAGCCCCTTTTGTCATTTTTTACTTGTTTTCAGCTCTAAAACGCCATTTCACAGCTTAAAATGGTGATTTTTAGCGTCCTTACTGAAAAAAACGTAACAGAAAACAAAAAAAATTATAACAGCTAACAAGGCAAGAAAAAGCATGAACGAATGTGCAAAAGTGAATCGTAGTCACCTTCCTCTGAAATTTTACATGGGGCAACTTGGAAAAAACGGAAAAAAGAGAATAAAACGATCTTTCTAACAGTTCACATCAATAATAGCTTCGTTCTCGGTATGCTTTACGATTTGGTGAGCTTATCGTAAGGTCAAGACAGCTCAACAAGCCGATTCGCGGGGCTTAAAATCATTGGAAAAATCGTAAAATTTCCAAGAAAAATGACCACAAATTCAAAGATTTTGAAATAGTAGTTTGTAGTCAATTTGTAGTCAGCCAAAATAATTTGTAGTCTTAGTTTGGTTGTAGTCTTGATGAAGTGATAATCGCCGAAAATATGTAGTTTGTAGTACTACGAATTAGGTCTAATAGTACCACTACCAAATACTGTATGGTATCGCTTCATTACCAAATACAGCGTAAAGTACCTAACTACGATGCAGAAAAAATTTCAGGAATAAATCGAAGCAGGTCGGGAACACAACCGAAATAGGAATCAGTAGTAAGTACGGAGCGATGTGGGACTTGCCTGCCATCGGTAACTCGTCACTCCAATGTCCCTACTACAACGAAGCACCATCCGGAAACGACTTGCCTGAATCAATAAAAAAATGTGGATGTCCCTTTCTTACCATATACAAACCGGATTTTGAATTTCCCAGTGGCAAGGATGCGGTACGTTTTCGATATGGCTATTTTTTTCGAGTTTTTGTAGAAAAACGTTTTCAATCTCGTCAATTTTGGCAATGCATCAAAAGATTTTTGCGCACTTGCGTAATTAGTACACTACACATACATGTAACAGGTCATCCGCCAAAGGGAGAGCGGGGGTTGGGGGGTCTGACGCCGGCCGGGGGGTCTGAGCCAAAATTTTGGGTGGGGGTTGGGCACTAAAAAAACGATCAAAAATAGAAAAAATCGCAATTTTTTGGCAAAAAATCGCCAAAAATCGCTAATTTGGGCTGAAATACAGCTAAAAAGTGCTGCTTTGCAGGCGATTTTGCAAATTTTTGTGTCTGAAATTTTAAAAAATCGCAAAAATTTGTTCAAAAAATTACTTGCCAGAAAAATCGGAGTGGGGGGTTGGGAAAATCGGTTCGGGGGGGGGGGGGGGCATCCGGGGGTCTGGCCTAAGTCGGGTGGGGGCAGACCCCCAGACCCCCCTGTTACATGTATGACACTAAACCATGTTTAAAATACAGTGTAGGCCAAAGACCACCAAGTTGTTTCTAGCCTATGTTTCGAATTTTCCAAATAGCTTCAAATAGCCGCCATTCATTCTCTCGATTTTCAACCGAATGAAACGATTTTTGCACGATTATTATCATTTGTTTATAGTTTCTGTTATTTTTATTTATAGTTAAGAATGGAAACAGAATGAAATTAACTCGATAATTTATATATCGTCTTATCTCTGTTTTACATTATAAGAGTCAGTCTCTGATTCGATCGAGTCTTGTCTTGTCCCTTAACTTAACCCTAGGTATGTATGTCAAGTTGAAAATTGAACTTTGGCGTGGAGAACTGTGGGTTCGTACTAAACCTATTTCTTTTGCAAATTTTAAATTGTAGTTGTAGTTAGTACTTAGCAGGGGGGGACCCAACTACATTGTACGTGAAATCTCGAAATATGTGCCGGGCCACTTCCGGTGACCGACATTCAAATGGTTGCCATTCGCCAAATTCTCAAACTATCGACAAGCGGCTTGCTGCGTTGTGTAGCTGAGACAATGGGCTTTCCAACAGTGTGCACCAATTCAGTAGGCTCCAATTTTTGACAAAATTCTTGAGCGTTTTTCGCGGTTGAAAGTGATTAAAAAAATTGCTGATTATTTAGATGATCATAACTTTTGATCACAAAGAGCTAGCCATATACTGATCACACCACATGAAAGAGCTCGTCGAGTACAGTATTATAGATGCCATCGGAGTCCAGATTAATCGATTCTAGCCTGAGTAGTAGTAGTAATAGTTGTCCCCTTTTCGTGCCACCCCACTTGGCACGGGTCCAACAGCCCAAAACCCCCCATTTTTGATACTTTCGCAACTAGCGGACCAGACCTGAGCGAGCTAGCCTGCGCCATTAACCGGTTCTATAAAGTGTAATAATGACTCATCGGTAGCGCCTGAATGCGGCGCGATAGCGATAGCCGTCACTGACTGCCGCGAAGCGGCTATAATCAGTCGTGATGCCATAAGACTCAGAGTGGGTTGTTGTATACTACTATATGACCGATTTATACAAACGCGCATCTTGGAAGAAGTTTGTGAGCAACTGCGCACAGACAATTTGAAAACAGGAAATCTTTGTGCAGAACATGTCTTAAAGTTTCAATACATTGATTGACCATCACACTCGCCTTCTTCACTTGCATCATCTTCGATCAGATGCATATTTTCGCTTACAAATTGTTTCAACAAGTATTTGCGTTCATCCCAAGCCTTCTCTAGAGCTTCTACTTCTGGCAGACCGCGCTTTTCATACCGATGAGCATACTTGGTGATCTCTCTGAAGGTCTCATCGCGATTTTCGAGATAATTGACATAATCAATAAAGTGTTCGATCTGTTTGAAGAGCTCATGCAATAGCTGGCTAAGCAATGGCTCAACCAAAAGCTGTTCAGGATCATAGTTGTCTGGCAAATTCATGTCGCTGATTGCAGCATCAAACAGCTTCCCCAATAAAAATCTTTGTCTTCTTCTACTCCTTCTTCTAGTTCATCGTCTGTTTCATTCTCCTCTTCTTCGCTCTCAACTGTTTCATCATGTGGTTCTTCGCTCTGCTGATCATAATCATACTCACTCTCATCATCATCATACTCACTCTCATAAATCAGCACAATTGATTTTATGAAAGCATGATTCATGTCTACGTCTGTTTGAGCTGGATGAGAACTTTTTATTGCAGAACTGGCAAACTTTATTATCCATCTCTGCACTACTCACCACCATCTGCCGGGCATGTAAATATATGAATGAATTGTATGGTATGAGTCACATGATTATATTAATGATCGATTCTGGATCGATTTGGATCGATCATCGCAGCAACATGTTTGGACGTGTTTGTGACTCATTATGATGAAATGTTGTGCAATCGTCGAGGTGACGTCACTATGATTGCGAAATTTCCCGGTACTGCAGCAGACCGTCGTGACGTCATGCGTCTCAGAGTGTCCCCTTGTATACTACTATGGTATGAGTCACATGATTATGTGAATGATCGATTTTGGATCGATTTGGATCGCTGTGATCGATCGTGTGAGCGATCCAAATCGATCCAGAATCGATCATTAATATAATCATGTGACTCATACCATACAATTCATTCATATATTTACATGCCCGGCAGATGGTGGTGAGTAGTGTAGAGATGGATAATAAAGTTTGCCAGTTCTGCAATAAAAAGTTCTCATCCAGCTCAAACAGACGTAGACATGAATCATGCTTTCATAAAATCAATTGTGCTGATTATGAGAGTGAGTATGATTATGATGAGAGTGAGTATGATTATGATCAGCAGAGCGAAGAACCACATGATGAAACAGTAGAGAGCGAAGAAGAGGAGAATGAAACAGACGATGAACTAGAAGAAGGAGTAGAAGAAGACAAAGATTTTTATTGGGGCAAGCTGTTTGATGCTGCAATCAGCGACATGAATTTGCCAGACAACTATGATCCTGAACAGCTTTTGGTTGAGCCATTGCTTAGCCAGCTGTTGCATGAGCTCTTCAAACAGATCGAACACTTTATTGATTATGTCAATTATCTCGAAAATCGCGATGAGACCTTCAGAGAGATCACCAAGTATGCTCATCGGTATGAAAAGCGCGGTCTGCCAGAAGTAGAAGCTCTAGAGAAGGCTTGGGATGAACGCAAATACTTGTTGAAACAATTTGTAAGCGAAAATATGCATCTGATCGAAGATGATGCAAGTGAAGAAGGCGAGTGTGATGGTCAATCAATGTATTGAAACTTTAAGACATGTTCTGCACAAAGATTTCCTCTTTTCAAATTGTCTGTGCGCAGTTGCTCACAAACTTCTTCCAAGATGCGCGTTTGTATAAATCGGTCATATAGTAGTATACAACAACCCACTCTGAGTCTTACGGCGTCACGACTGATTATAGCCGCTTCGCGGCAGTCGGTGACGGCTATCGCTATCGCGCCGCATTCAGGCGCTACCGATGAGTCATTATTACACTTTATAGAACCGGTTAATGGCGCAGGCTAGCTCGCTCACGTCTGGTCCGCTAGTTGCGAAAGTATCAAAAATGGGGGGTTTTGGGCTGTTGGACCCGTGCCAAGTGGGGTGGCACGAAAAGGGGACAACTATTACTACTGTAGTAGCGTGCCAAACATGATCATAATTTTTGGGCTCAATTTTCGCATTTGTCGTGCTTTCCAAGGCAGCGAAGCAGTGTTCTAATTGAGTCGTGACGCCCATCAGTCGAAGTGTCTTGGTGCGCTGAGTTCAAAGATCATACTCAAACCTAAATTTGAGGCTTCGTATCTATGTTACTGACCAAAGTTATAAACGTCTATTTCATACCCTTCCAGAGCCTAATCTTTGCAGCCATTTTTTCACAAACAGAACATCGAAAATCGAAATTCTGAACAAAGATTCTGATGTAGAACGGCGAGACGAATCGATTGGTGTGAGAAACGTCTTTCTACGACCACGTTTTTCCGGTGGACAGTAGACATGAATGAATGTCACTCTGATTTACGCCACAAAAATGGCCTGTTTAGTAGGGAATTCATGGTCTTGCTCATCATCCAGAGATCCGAAACGGATCGCTAATAAGCTACCAATCGATGCACACGGTCTGTTGAACTCGAAAATCGTGGCTGCATCGCTCTTTCAACCATTGTCATCACTGTACAAGTGGAAATATAGGAGTGGTCAGATGTTCACCTTTTGTTGTCTTCTGACATTCTGAGTTAATTCTGGACGAAATTACGATCGAAAATTAAAATTCTGAACAAAAATTCTGATGCAGAACGGCGAGACAAATCGATTGATGTGCAAAAGGTCTTTCTACAACCAGGTTTTCGCGGTGAATAGTAGACATGAATGTATGTCACTCTGATTTACGCCACAAAAATTGCTTGTTTAGTAGGAATTCATGGTGTTCCTCGTCATCCGTTGATCCCAGACGGATCGCGTATGAAAGGGTCGCGATGGAAGGGTATGAAATAGGCGTTTATAACTTCGGTCAGTACTGTTATTTTAATAGTGAAATTTTATTTTAATTTAATATTAATATAATAGAACTAGCCGATTTTAATTTTAATTTAATATTAATATAATAGTCCCCTGTTAGTTTTAATTTAGATTTAATATTAATACTATTAAATAACAATTTTAATAGTATTTTAATAGCATTTTAATAGTAGATTCTAAAATGAACTTAAAAAGTTTTGGACACACTTTAGCGAATTGGTGAAACAACATCGTTGGCTTGAAATTGCTAGTGTAAGTTGAAAATTTAATCAGAGATCCAACTTAGAAGTATTTTTCTCTGTAAATTCATGACCATTCTTTTTAAAATGACTTTGTCTGAATATGGTTTTAAGCATACATGTAACTGAGGAGTCTGGGGGTCTCCCCCCACTCCAGTTAGGCCAGATCCCCCCCGGATGGGGACCCCTCCCTCGATACGACTTTTCCAACCCCCATTCCGATTTTTCTGGCAAGTAATTTTTTGAGCAAATTTTTTGCGATTTTCTGCAATTTCAGACACAAAAATTGCCAAAATCGCTTGTAAAACAGCACTTTTTAGCTGTATTTCAGCCCAAATTAGCGATTCTTGACGATTTTAGCCGAAAACTGCGATTTTTTGCTATTTTGAGCGTTTTTAGTGCCCAACTCCCTCCCAAAATTTGGGCTCAGAGCCCCCGGCCGGCGCCAACAGACCCGGCAACCCCATCCCCCTTCCGCAGATGACCTGTTGAGATATTCGAAATTGCATTCGAACAGAACCTAGGCATTAAAATTTGAAAGAAAATATTGATGCATAGTTATAGAGACATTTTTGACAGGAAAAGACTGTTACATACAATGTAGGTTATTGAGTAGATTAAGGTCCTTTTGTCACTCATGCCTATTGAGAAACACAGTTTCCAAGATTCGAGATTCAGATGGTTGTCACACACGTTCAATTTTTATCATTTTCTGAGGTAAAATTCTGATTTAAATTCTAGTATTGTAGGAAACTCCTTTATTGTTAAACAAAGTCAAACTATTAAAATGCTATTAAAATACTATTAAAAATAAATTTTAATATTCAGGCCCTCTTTGTATTTTTAATTTATTTTAATATAATAGTAGGCCCTCTATTTTAATATTAATATAGATTTAATACTATTAAAATGGCACTATTAATAATAGTTTTATTTTAATATTAATATATTAAAATAACAGTATCGGTCAGTAACATTGATACGAAGCCTCCAATTTAGGTTTGGGTATGATTTTTAACTCAGCGCACCAATACCCTTCGACTGATGGGCGTCACGACTCAATTATAACACTGCTTCGCTGTCTGTGGTCTCGGAAAGCACGACAAATGCGAAAAATGAGCCCAAAAATTATGGTCACGTTTGGCACGCTACTATTCAGGCTAGAATCGTTTTATCTCGGTTCTGATGGCTTCTATAACGTAGCACTCAACGAGCTCTTTCTTGTGGTGTGATCAGTATATGTCTACTTCTTTTTGGTCAAAAGTTATTACCGTCTGTCTAAATAATGAGCAATTTTTGAATCACTTTCAACCGCGAAAAACGCTAAACATTTTCGTCAAAAATTGGAGCTTACTGAAGTGGTGCACGCTGTTGGAAAGCCCATTGTCGCAGCTACACAACGCACCAAGCCACTTGTCGATAGCTTGAGAATTGGGCGAATGGCAAGCGTTTGAATGTCGGTCACCGGAAGTGGCCCGGCACATATTTCGGGATTTGACGTAGTTGGGTCCCCCCTGGGTTTAGCATATAAAAAAGAGGTTGGCAATCTAAAATAGTAAACCAAACAAGTAAGAGGTTAAAACTTAAGATGCATTTTGCGAGAAAGTCAGCTTTGAGGGGGCAAGCAGGGTCATCTCACGGATCTGGCTGATATTAAATATTAATAGCTGTTAAAATAGAGCACAGTCGAAGACCAACGGTGCATGCCCGGCCACCAGCAACCCCCTGGAACCGGAGCTACACCCCCTCAAAGTTGGGTCGGCAGCAATTTTCGGGCTCATTTTAATAGCTCTGACACTCTCCATTCAAACGATCACCCCTCATTCGTTTCCTAAGCTATGATCCCAAGTCACATATGATTTTGTAGCTGTTCGAATTGCCTTTCATCTTCTGGTACTCCCGTTTCCAGATCGCAGCTGGTTACCGAGACCTTCACCGAAAACTACGAGATTTCTGCAAAATGCCACCCGTTTTTTTCGAAAAATGTTTATAACTTTTTGTGCAAAGGCCCTGCCAAGCTAATGTTTTAAAAAAAGTTAGGCATGAGTTGGCCAAACAAAATGAGCGCACCAAAGTGTGCTGTTTAAGGGGGGTATGGGGGTGTTTTGGCCTCCCAAAGGCGTTCAAAAAAATTTTTTTTCTGCAAAGCTTACTCCTTAGCATACTGTTATATGCAGTTTTGTGTGCTGAGTTCGAAAATGCATTCAGTTTAGCTAGATTCGCTCTGGATCGGGAGAAATTTGCTCCAAATTTGAGACCAACACTACCGGATTTTTCCGTATAAACGTCCCCCAAAATAGTGGCCCCCTAGGCGTATATTTGGAAAGCCTTTCCAAATAGACGCCCATGGGCGATTATTAAGATAAAACAGTTTGTCCAGGAAAAGATAAAAAATATGATGAAAAATAGGTTAAAACCTAAAAAATTGGGGCTAGAAGCATGAGTTTGAGTACAGAAAGACGATATTATCAGTTGTTGTTGAAGAATGAGTGCAAAAAATCAACTCACAGACAGACTACGCTCAGGCAGAAAGCAGTTGCCAATTCCAAGTAAACGCACATGTACAGTACTTTCCAAATAGCCGCCCCTGGGCGTTTATTCAGATTAGAACTGAATCGTCTGGAGTCTTCAGCGACTCTAATAATACTTTGATTACTGTTCTAGCTCAAAAGGTTGCAGTATTATGGCCGGTCAAAGTTGATGGTCAAATGAGCCATTTTTGGCAATTTCAGTCAACTTTAATTTATGTGCTTATCTTATCATCCCATTATGAAGGAAGCTGATTTTATCTGTCGCGCAAATTACTGTTCAGAGCGAAACTTGCGCAGATTGGGATATACCTTGGGCAAGAATTTGCTTGTCTATAACGTTAGACATGAGGCTGTAGTCACTTGATGGTGTAAGCATTAATCAGTGTTCTTTTAACAAGCAAAGACGTCAAAGACAGATTGCTAAAAAAATCATACCGTATATAGGGTGCTCGAAAGCTAGGTTTGCAGTGACCTGACGGTGTTCTAGGTGACAGAAATGAATTCAGCATCTAAAATTACCCCAGGAGTTACATTTTGAGCAACATCTGAAGAGACTCACAGTAGCTGCTCCAATCAGTCAAAATTTTGCAAAAAAAAAACAATTAAAATGAAAATAACTGGAAAACGCGAATACTTAGCGCCAAACCAACTGCAAAAATGGATTCTATGGACCAAAATTAAGTTTGACTCGTGAATATGAGCCGGTTTTGAGGCCGTTTATACCGTTTGGGTCAAATTTGAAAAATGTTGGGCAATTTTCCATAGTAAAACGGATCGCAGACAATTTTTTGACTCGCACGCCCTTCCGAAAAACGCGTTTTTCCCGAAAACTAATTTGAGAATCCCCAGACATGTATATGTCGTAGGGAGAAACGGAATTCAGGGAGATTCGGAATCTCCCTAGGGAGAAGTGGAATTCCGTCTCTCCCTAGGGTTTTAAGGAATATGACCTCTATTCCCTCACTCCCTAGGGAGATTCGGAATCCGCCCCGCACCCCATAAAAGGTCACTCTACTTGGTGGCTCTTTTGCCCTCAGGCTCTGCGTGAACTACTTTTACAACGGGCCGGGCAGTAATTGGCACCTACGTAATTATGCAACAGTGCTTGCTACAGCCTCTTCCAATTTTTTGACCGTTGTGTCTCGACTCTGGTGACCTCCTTCATCATGTGCACTCTCCAGCAGCTGGGGCACTTCAGACATACCAGAAACGGCTTCCGCTTATTGACACAACGCAGAGTGCCGTAACAAACTTTACATTCAATATTAATGAAATATTAGTACCGCTCTACATAGAACTTTTTCTTTAATTCCCACTTCAACTTGGTCGTGACGCCTTCAACAACTGCTCCACCTGAGCTGCTGATAGCTGGCTTCCACAAATCGTATTCGGCTCTGACACTATAGTAGGCAGTACAACAAGTTTCGGAATTTTTACGGCCCAACAGTAAAAAGGCCTCGCTAGCACTGATGGCGTGCTCTGCCTGCTCTAAAGCGAGCGCGGCAGAGGTCAGAGGTGGTTTTGTGTGCAAGTAATCAACTCTCGTTTCTAGCGCAATACATAGGTACAATAAACAAATAAAAAACCAAACATTTGTCGGATTGTTACTGTAAACTTTTTGGTCTGTTCAGTAATTGCCTAATTAGGCGCCAATTACGGCCGGGCCCAGAGGGACAGGTTGTAAAAGTAGTTCTCGCAGAGCCTGAGGGCAAAAGAGCGACCAAGTAGAGTGACCTTTTATGGGGTGCCGGGCGGATTCCGAATCTCCCTAGTGAGTGAGGGAATAGAGGTCACATTCCCTAAAACCCTAGGGAGAGACGGAATTCCACTTCTCCCTAGGGAGATTCCGAATCTCCCTGAATTCCGTTTCTCCCTACGACATATATATCAGCTAACTCGCAAATACACGAAGAATAAGAATCTGGAGTCCCCTTGTCGATTTGACTTTTCTATAAAAACTCAATTTTGCCGAAAATTGGTTTTTCCCGAAAAACACATACACAACTGCGTGGAACCTTTGATTTGACGTTCGCATCTTGTAGCACCCGTAATTTACTATCGATTGATATAAGAAAGTTGGGGTCTTGAAGAAAAATTTTGAGAAAATCGCTTTTTTCCGCCACCGCCAATCATTTTGGCATGGACTTTAGAAATGAGTTTTATCGGGGTTCTGAGCCCAAATTTTGGGAGGGGGTTGGGCTAAAAATCGTGAAAATCGCTAATTTGGGCTGAAATACAGCTAAAAAGTACTGTTTTACAGACGATTTTGGCATTTTTTTGTGGCTGAAATTGCAAAAAAATCGCAAAACTATTGGTGAAAAATTACTTGCCAGAAAATCGGAGATGGGTCGTAAAAATCGTCTCGTGGGTCCCCCCATCCGGGAGGGTCTGGTTTAAGTCGGGTGGGGGCAGACCCCCCCCTGTTACATGGATGCCTCATTGATCTTTTTTGACTTATCTGTAAAAGTTTTGCAAATTATGCTAACTATTGTACGAGCATAGATATATTGTATAAGCACTGAAACACTACGCTTTCTACTGCATTTAGTACCGGGTTCTGGAAATAGGTTCCTACCCCAAAGTAAGCTGCACTTATTTTAGGTTTAGGTTTACAGGAAATGGAAAGGCTGGCAAGCTAAGAAATAGTAAACATAACATGGATAAGTTAAGTATGTAAATTTCAACTATATGCAGTGATATTTTTTAGAAAGGAGCTTTCGTAGCTTTGTTGGCTGTCTATAAGGAGGAGCGTAACAAAACTCCAATTCTTATGGGCAAATCGGGTCCAAGAGGAGTGCTTGGTATCAAAGGAGGTGGCTCAACCGCTCAGCAATATCAATTTGTGGAGTTACCACGGCCGTTTAAAAACCTAGCTGTGTAGGTTTTTTACCTTGGTTATTCTGATAGCCACTGTGTGTCTTTGAAATGCAAACACTTCAGTAACAACTCTGTTGTCCGCAACTTGCTTAGTTGTCTCTGCACGAGAAAGTGGACCAAAATCATTTCGTGGGGCATGAAAAATTTCAAAATAGCTTGAGACCAATGAGATTATGACTTCTTGATGTATTTTGGCGTGAAAAGAACGAATTGAAGTTCCAGATTGTGAGAAGTTTTTGTTCCTTTGTTTCAAAACTTTAGATAGTTAAACATTCGTAAAAATTCTCGCTGAATTTAGTGGTGTCATGCATTTTTTCGGCCATCAAACTTTTCAAAGCAAAAAATCTCACTTTTTTGTCGTAGGAAGTAGAGACCTGCGCGGGCCGCCTTTTTGGCGGCCCGGCCCGGCCCGGATTTTCAAATTTCCAGCCCGGCCCGGCCCGGCTGACATTTCGTGCCGGGTAGCCCGGCCCGGCCCGGCATCTCAAAATTTTCAGGCCCGGCCCGGCCCGGCTGACATTTCGTGCCGGGTAGCCCGGCCCGGCCCGGCATCTCAAAATTTTCAGGCCCGGCCCGGCCCGGCCCGGCAAATTTAGAATGGCTCAAAAACGCTGAATATCGCTATTTTTAGCAATTACAAAGTAAAAACAAAAGTTTTATGGTAAGGAAAAACAGTTGAAGAGGCTAAATAACGAAAACGTTTGTTTAATGTTTACGAAAATCCATGTCACTGTTCGGAAGTGAGTTGAAAATCAGAAATGCCGTTTTAGCCCTTATATTTTAGAGTATAAGTTGGTGAAGGTTTGTTCTGTGCAAAACTATATGGAGAATCTGATAAAATATTTCTTAAACCACCGGCGATAACTGACAGCCTGTAACTAACAACAGAGAGAAATACAAGAAGTGCCAGTGCATGTTGCACTAAAACACTAATCGGCGCAAGTAGTATCTCCCTATTCTTTCGCTGATGCATTGCATAATGCGGTTTACGAACAGTGTACAGTTAAGCCTGTCGCGTGTCTGCCGAAACAAAATTAGCACAACTCACTACAGAGCAGGGTTGTATATTTTTCCGAAAAAAACCTCGGCCTGTTTTTTTCCAGTTTTTTTCCGGTTTTTTTCCGGTTTTTTTCCTAAATCGCGGAAAAAAACTCCAGCCCAAGTTCTGAGTATCCTAGGCTGGTTTTATGATTCCTAACGCTTTCTAGCGCCTTCCTCAGTCTTGTTAGACCAGAAATACACGTGTTACATTGATATAAATCACGAAACAGGCATGAAACAGTGCCTGACAGGTTCCATAAATAACGCTATATGCAAATTTTCTTACAGCAGTTTGCATTTTTGTTTTTTCATGCCAAATTTGGTCTTTTTTGTTGTTTTTCTAACAGTTTTGAGTCAGTATGGCCTATTATACATAGCAAAAGTCCATTTTTTTAACGAAAAATGACGTAAATTAGCTATTTTTAGCTTGAGTTTTTTTCCGCGATTTATGTTTTTTTCCGACCCTTAGGAAAAAAACCGGTTTTTTTCCGGAAAAAAACAGTTTTTTTCCGGTGTTTTTTTCCCACCTCACATCCCTGCTACAGAGATACTTAATTAACCGACATATTGTTAAGACTTAAATTCATGCTTAGGCTTAGACTTATTTTAAGCAGGACCAGTCACACTTAAATTGGTCGTCAAAGTCAAATTGTTTATCGTGAAAGTATCCTTTCTGTAGCCGTACTTAGCTATTTACCGAAAGAAACAAAATGACGCCCTAGCGCAAACAGATAAGTGTAATGAAATCGTAATGAAGTATCCATGGCGCCTTTCTTCAGTAAAACACCTGGGCGCTGATTGTATTATGTACATTGATGAGAATGGTCAAATTTCTTTAATCAAGTAAACACCGGCCCGGCCAGGCCCGGCTAAAAATCCCCGCCGGGCGGGCCGGGCCGGGTCCGGGCCGGGCCGGCCCGCGCAGGTCTCTAGTAGGAAGCGTCGATTGAAAATACATCAAAAGATGCGCAATTTTTTTCTCTTTCGAATGATAAAAAGATATCTTGGGGTTAGTTAGGGTATGCGGCGGACGGGCAGTTTTGCCCCTTTGAATGCTGAAAAACCAGTGTTTCAGCACATTTTTGCGCCAAATCGTCAGCCCCTATAATTCCATTTGAAAATATCAAAGAAATTTATGTACATGCTCACCCTGGCAAGTGTCTGACAGACAACAAACTGGACATGTTATAGAGGTTAATCTGCTGTGGGAGCAGTTTCTCAATATCTGGGCGCTCAATCAGAATGCCAGGTACGATAATAGGATAAAGGCGCTTCTTCTGCCTGTTGATTCGATTTTAGTAGTGATAAATTCATGTTTAGTCACTGAAACTGCAGTATTTGATCCTCACTGGCACTTTAGATAACCGATTGAATCAATACAATATATTCATTCAGCTGCACTTTGCCGACTTTGTTGTTTTACTTGTTGTTGTTGTTGTTGTTGTAACTTTTTTGTCCTTTCGGACTAGGAGTAGCCAACTGCTATAGAGCAACACAAGGTCCGGCAGCCTCCTTTTAACAACAACCCTTCCCTTTTGCTGTCGGTGTGTGCAAGACAGCTAAGGTTCGGTCCCCATTTATCTACTTGCCATTGCTGACTTTCGACGGGCTGGGTTGGGCTTTGTGTCGACCACTTCCCATCGCCTCGACATGTTTCGAACCCACAAACACACCGCTTCCACGGGTGCCGGGGCCGCCGTGACACACGGGATAGCGTACTTGACATTCTCATGGTTTGATTTTAGTGTAATCTGTAATGTGGCTCAAGTGCGTTTCTAGTCAAAGGGCCTATCCTGCAATAGCAGTTTTACCGTCCTGTTCATATAAATAAACGTTTTCAATTCAATTCACTGAACACACTAGTGATGTAAAAAATTAATTTAATTGTAATTGAAATTCGCATAATTGGCCCGTTTTTAATTTCAATTCAATTAATTTAATTTAATTGAAATTCGAAAGTTGGGCCATAATTTAATTGTAATTTAATTGAAATTCGCCTGGAATTTCAATTATATTTTCAATTATTTCATGTGGTGAATGTAAGGAAATGCGTAAGTATTAGAGACGCTAATGACTTCAAACAAAAACCTATTTAGGGTTTGTCACCTCTTTATACTGACCTCATTTTGTTTTGTAACATTTTATGCTCTGCTTTATATTTTGTAGTTCATGAAAGTCAAAACAGTGATTTTGGATGTGTGGTGGGTTTACTTACATCCCCTTTTTGGCGAAGGTACCTGAAGGTTGCTCAAAAATGCTGAAAACCTTTTGATTATGTACTGATATATAACAGTCAGGCACTTAACGCCGTTTATGGTACCAACACCATATAAGGTACCCGTACCGGTACCATATATGGTACCGGTTCCGTATAAGATGCCGGTACCATATGGTACCGGCACCATATGTACCCAACCTTCGCATTGGTACCGGTACCGGTACCATATACAGTATGGTACCACTCTGTTCAGATTTCGCATACCATATATGGTAGTGGTACCATATATGGTACCGGCACCCATAGCCATGGGTAGGAGGCACCTTATATGGTGTCGGTACCATAAACGGCGTTAAGTGCCTGACTGTATAATAAATAATGAACTAACTTTAAATTTCCTCCAAAATGTCATTTTATGCGTTTTTAAAAGGCAACTTTTTAAAATTTTCTCGCCTGTTTGGGCAGCAGGCTAACCAGGTGTTTCTAAGCTTTTACATGGACATTTTTCGAAGTCCTGGGTCATCACTGTCACTGTCTTTTAACAGCAAAAATCCAACAATTTTCAAAAAATTGAAAAAAATAATTGAAAAAGATTGCATAATTGAAATTTTTTGAGGTTCCATAATTTAATTGAAAATATAATTGTAATTGAAAATAATGGAAAACTATTTCAATTAATTTAATTTAATTTAATTGAAATTAAAAACTGAGCCCATAATTTAATTGTAATTGAATTGAAATTCAAATTCCATAATTTTACATCACTAGAACACACTGCACAAATATAGCGTATGAAGTCAATTTTTTTGCCTAATTGCAATCGAATGATTATGTAAAACAACGTTTGTCACTATGACGAATAAAATTTCAGCGGTTCATATCAAGCATTTTTTTATTTTTATCTTTTCAAATTGTCTGCCAAATCGCTTGGTCACTCACTGCAAAACACAATGCAGTATAAACTGCGCTTACGTATTTAGACTTAGGAATCTTCAACAGTCAGGGAAATAACAACATATATGGTATCAGTACACATATATGGAAACGGTACCATATATGGTACCGGTTCACCTTCAAGTGGTACCATATATGGTACCACTTCCTTATATGGTACTGGTACCATATATGGTACCGGTACCATATATGGTACCCCTTCGATCGAGGCCTCAGGTGGTACCATATATGGTACCGGTACCATATATGGAAACGGTACCATATATGGTACCGGTACCATATATGGTAACAGGTACCATATATGGTACCCCTTCGATCAAATCATAAGGGGTACCATATATGGTACCGGTACCATATATGGTACCCTTTCGATCGAGGCCTCAGGTGGTACCATATATGGAAACGGTACCATATATGGAAACGGTACCATATATGGTACCGGTACCATATATGGTACCCCTTCGATCGAGGCCTCAGGTGGTACCATATATGGTACCCTTTCGATCGAGGCCTCAGGTGGTACCATATATGGCACCGGTACCATATATGGAAACGGTACCATATATGGAAACGGTACCATATATGGTACCGGTACCATATATGGTACCCTTTCGATCGAGGCCTCAGGTGGTACCATATATGGTACCGGTACCATATATGGAAACGGTACCATATATGGAAACGGTGCCATATATGGTACCGGTACCATATATGGTACCGGCACCTTATATGGTACCACCACTCCACTTATTCGAAGAGGTACCATATTTAGTGCCGGTACCATATATGGTACCACCACGATCGAGGCCTCAGGCATACATGTAACAGGGGGGTCTGCCCCCCACCCGACTTAGGCCAGACCCCCCCCCGGATAGGGACCTCCCTCGAGACCGAGACGATTTTTCCGACCCCCCTCCGATTTTTCTGGCAAGTAATTTTTGAGCAAATTTTTGCGATTTTTTGCAATTTCAGACACATAAATTACCAAAATCGCGGGTAAAACAGCACTTTCTAGCTGTATTTCAGCCCAAATTAGCGATTTTTGGCCCAAAAATTGCGATTTTTTTTCCATTTTTGAGCGTTTTTTAGTGCCGGACCCGCTTCCCAAAATTTTGGCTCAGACCCCCCCTGGCCGGCGCCAGACCCCCAACTCCCCCTCCCCCGTTCGGCTGATGATCTGTTACATGTATGGCCTGAGGTGGTACCATATGGTACCACCTGAGGCCTCGATCGAAAGGGTACCATATATGGTACCGGTACCATATATGGTACCGTTTCCATATATGGTACCGTTTCCATATATGGTACCGGTACCATATATGGTATATGGTATATGATATATGGTATATGATATATATGGTATATGATATATGGTATATATGATATATGGTACCGGTACCATATATGGTACCACCTGAGGCCTCGATCGAAAGGGTACCATATATGGTACCGGTACCATATATGGTACCGTTTCCATATATGGTCCCGTTTCCATATATGGTACCAGTACCATATATGGTACCACCTGAGGCCTCGATCGAACCGGTACCATATATGGTACCGGTACCATATATGGTACCAGTACCATATAAGGAAGTGGTACCATATATGGTACCACTTGAAGGTGTACCGGTACCATATATGGTACCGTTTCCATATATGTGTACTGATACCATATATGTTGTTATTTCCCTGACTGTTCAAATATGATTTTCAGACTTCCAAACTCAATACCTTTACGTCACAGAATAGAGTGCCTGATATTTATAAACTAAGCTTCATAAGAATTAGTTCCACCTCTAAGACAGCTTTTCAATGATATTTTTTATAATCATTGTCTAATTTTGACTGAAACCAACTTTTTGTTGAGTTTGAGACATACATGTAACAGCTCCGGGCCGACCTGGGGGGAGGGGGTAGGGGCTTTCCTCTGGTGGGGGGTCGAGGGGGGTTTCGCCCAGAGGGGGGTCCCAAATTTCAAAAAGCTCCAAAACGCCTGCAAATGCGTTTTTAGCACATTTTTCAGTAAGGACGCTAAAAATCGCTATTTAATCTGCGAAATAGCGTTTTAGAGCTAAAGCAAGCAAGCAGTTCAAACGCCAAATTCGGTTTCCAAAGGTTTTAGGCTAAAAATTAGTGATTTCTCACACAGTTTGTTAGTAGTGGAGCCACTACTGGTACTTGTATTTTTGGGTCCGGAAGGGGGTCTCTTGACCTGTCTCAGGGGTGGGGTGAGGGGGATTTAGCCTTTCCAGAAGGGGTAACGCCAAACCCCCTAGCACATGTGTGGTTTGAGATATATAAGCTGAACCCCACTATGAACACTAAATTTTTATGTTCACCAAACCATCTGGGAGATTGAAATTTCGCGGCAGTCTTTCACAGCACAAAAATGCCCAAAATTTCCGCATTACAATCGTTATTTACCTGTTTTCAGAAGAAGACCGTTACCATGTGAGCATAAATTTTCTAAGCTTTTAGCACAGCTACTCAATTATGCCAAATCGTAAGATTCCTTCCTTCCTAGCCATACTTAGCATTCTGAGGGAAATCAATAGAATCAAATCAATAAATCAAAATCAATTGCAATAGAGCACATAGATTCTAAAAGTAAATTGGATTATTGAATCAATAAAAAAAGCTTTGCTTTTTTAAAATATTCGGAAGACAACTCTTAGCCAAATCGACTCAGCTGACTGATTTGATTGAAACTAGGCAAAAAATGAAGTCAAAAATTTTCTGTCCACATTGCTTAAGCTTCAGTACAGCTGAACGTAATGATTCATTCAGTCAAATACTCAGTTTCAGTCAAGTTTCAGTGAACATAAATTTATTACCCTAACCCCTATATATCTTTTTATCAATCGAAAGAGAAAACAATTGCGCATCTTTTGATGTATTTAATCGACCCTTCCTACAACAAAAAAGTGAGATTTTTTTGTTTGAAAAGTTTGATGGCCGAAAAAAATGCATTTTTCGACACAAAAGGCAAAAACGCATGACACCACTACTGTAAATTCAGCGATTATTTTTGCGTATTGTTTAACTATCTAAAGTTTTGGAACAAAGGAACAAAATTTTTTCACAATCTGGAACGTGAAGGGCTCTGTATCTCGACTACGACAGAAGATAGGCGAAAACCGACTTCAAATTCGTTCTTTTCATGCCAAAATACATCAAGAAGTCATAATCCCATGATTCACAACCAATTTAGAAATTTTTCATGCCCCACAAAATGACCCGCTTTCTCGTGCACAGACAATAAAGCGGTATTCAGAATGCCCCCGTTTGTTGTCCGTTCGGCCTGCCCTCTCCCCCGTCCGCGGCGGCACCATAAACGGATTAGTTGATCAACTTTCTCTTACCGTCTGGCCCGTTTTCGCGCGCGCCCTTGCACGCAGTACGGAGTTTTCATACAAGACGTGGTCTTATAACTGCAAAATGCCCAAATTTAAGGTCACTTTTTGGCGCCCTTCTGAAGACCATTCGTCTTCTAACCGGAAAATGTTATTTCACTGCGAAAACGGTTTTTTTGGCAAAAAATTGAATTGCTCTTCACATACATACAATGTAGATGGTTGTTCCAGAATTGGCTGACTATTTTACCTTGACTTGTAAAAGTTTCTTCGAAATTTTACAAAGAAATGTAGTGTTGATGCATGGCAAAGCGTTCTGATCATGGGCTCGCCGCTCGCTATCTCGTTTTTGAAAATTACGCAAAACACATGCGTGCGTACACAAACGGTGCAGATTTTTTGTTATTTACAGGGTGTGCCAAAAAAACAACCCAGCAGATTTTTGGCTGTAGCAACCGCATGAATAAATTCTTGAAAGGTTGATGTACCGTTTATTAAGATAGCCTTCTTATTTCCTGAGATATTTGTCCTCAAAATCAAAACAGAGATTTTGGCAATAAACAATTGTGATAAAGAACAACCCAGCAGATTTTTTACTTTTGCAACCGTGAATCTGAACCGATTTGAATGAATCATGAATCATTCTTTGAATGAAAAACTGATAAATTCTTCAAACATTGGTGCAATTTTTATTGAGATTCACAGTTTAGTTCTTGAGATATTTGCCTTCTAAGTCGAAACAGATTTTTGCAAAGAACAAGAGCGATTCCGTTGTATGTCATAATAAAGCAGATTCCTACTGCTGGGGCTATTGATACTTTAGTGTTGAAGTAAACCGAGCTTCTTTGTCACCTGTAAAGCTTCCAAGAGCCCTTAGCAGTAGCAGGAATCCGTTTCATTACGAAGTGCAGAATAATAAAAAATCCCTCTTGTTCACTGGCAAAATCACTGTTTTGATTTTCAGAGCCAATATCTCAGGAACTGAGCAGAGCACATTAATGAAAATTTGAGCAATCTATTAAGAATTTCTTTATCTTTCATTTAAGAAAGGATTCATTCAAATCGGTTGAAATTTGCGGTTGCTACAGCGAAAAATCTGTTGGGTTGTTCTTTTTGGCACACCCTGTATAATAGACAAAACCAATACACATTTGAAATTCCTATGCGTATACCATTCACATATACATACACAAACCAAATTGGTGGTATTTTACAACGGTACTTCTATTATACCTACTCAATGTCCTCTTTTAGAGTACACGTCTGGTATGGTTGGACACACGACAAAAACATCGTGCCGCCAGAGGTAAAATACCTGAACAACAACACCTGTCCGCTCATCAAATTCAAGCCTAAGCATTCGTAGTCCGTGAATGATTGATCAGTAAAAATTAAATACTGATTTAGTGAGTGCATTATAAACTTTTATCAACCTATTGTGTGTGCGTTGATGGATACAACTCCGACTGACCGGGCACTGGTTGATTGGATGTACCGCCATTGGGCTCTGTCTCTTAGGTCCCCTTTTGTTTTTGCAATACATCAATCACCTAACGTGTTGTAACAATATGTACAGGGTGGGTGAGACAATTATCTATCACAGATTTGATCTTGCAGCAACTTTTGCGTTCGTCAACAAATTTCGCTAGGACAACATACACATGTGCTCAGAATTTTTACTCACAAAATTTATTGCCAAGCCTACTGTTGATTGGATATACATACATATACCACACCTTACCAAAAAATGGCTATTTTTGGGAATACCGCCGACCCAATACCCCGATTCAGGTATTTGAATAAATACCCATACCCGTTTTAACCAGTGTTGTTCCCAGTAAATTTACTGAGTAAAAGTTACTCGGTACTTAGTTATTTTGAATTACAGTAAGTACTTTTACTTACCGGTAAAAATTTTTCTTAATTTTACTTACTGAATACCGAGTTTCAATTTTGAATTACTCAATTAGAAAAAAATTCGGTAAACTCAGTACTCAGTAATTTACTGAGTTGTTTACTGAGTAAAAGCTTCTGCAATAGTGAGCTTGACGCATGTGTGTAGTAAATAATATAGTTCTTCCTTCATTTATCTGCTCGCAACAAAAAAAAAGACACGTAATGTAGTTTTGCAATTTTTTGCGATTCAACCAGTTTGAAGTTTGAAGGCTTGTATAAGTAACCACTACTTTGTTTGCTGCGTAGAATTGCTATAATCAGAAGCAAAGAGTCTGTGTTTAGGTTAGGATTAGAAACTATATCTACTTAGCTATGTTTTGATTGACATTTTTGCATCGGTCTGCTGAACTGTAAGGAAATGACGAAAATTAGAACCAATTTTCACGTACCAATTTTCCCAGGTTTTTCATATAAGGCTAGTTACCAGAGGCTCTGGTCACTATGTATTGTGTGCATATAAGGCATTCGATTCAAACCATGCTAATTAGTGCCATAAAATGATGTGAAATGGTGCAAAACACGATTAAAAATTTTAAATTAGCTATAAAGCTGTATCAGGAAAGATTTACTGATAAATTGTAAAATATTTCTGAGTGTTGCAGGTTTTACCGAGTTTACTGAATTGTTTACTGAGTACTTACTGGGTTTTTTCGAAAAACCCAGTACTTACTCGTACTTACCGAATTTCAAAAATTTTGGATTTACTTACTGAATACTTACCGAGTTTTAGAAATTTGAGCTAGGCACAACGCTGGTTTTAACGATTATTTTGGGAATAGTCAGGTAGGCATTTGGGAATCGGTATTTTTTGTTCAGCTTACTGCATTTCCGATCGACGTGCGGGAGCCTTGCGGCCTACCATCAGACCTACTGTATGTGGTCCATTTCGCGATCCCCGTGTTTCGTCACCTCGGACGTTTCCCTTCTATCACTGCCAGCCACTCTAGCCATGCTGTTGGGCGCCAAGTACTAAGAGAGTGCCTGGCGCGTTGACGTCATGGTGATGTCGGCTCCAAACGTCGGCTTTGGTGCGCCCTGAGAGAGGCCCCCGGCTTAGTGCATTTTTATCGAAAATTCCCTATGACCACATTGTTTTGTTTGTAATTTTGCATTTTTGGCGCGTGCAGAAACACATTCTATTACGACATCAGTCAAAATACCGATTTGAAGGATTTTTAGTTCTCTGACCCAACTCCTTGTTCCAAATTTGCTTTGTCATAGAAACCGGTGGTTTAGTTTTGGCTTAACTTCACACTACAGTGGGCAAATATTATAAATTACGTTTGTATATGTATATGTATATGTATATATACAAAGCCTAAATTTTCACATTTGTATATGTATATATACATATACAAAGTGCTAAAATTATTGCATATTGTTTGTATATTTTTTTGTATATTTTCAAAAATCGGTCAAAAACTTTTATGACAGCCGCAACTATAGACACAGACGCGGTACTAATGCTTATAGTTTCACCAACATTAACTTGACAGTTTCTACAAAGTCAAATTATAAAAGTGGCGATTGAACTTTCGTTGTCATTTCGGCATTGATTCTGTACCGGCGGCCCTTTGTAGTGTTTCTGATCAAATTAAAATTAAATAACAACATTAAATTGTTTTGGCCAAAATCACCAAGTAAATAGCAATTTAATAACAAATTAAATTTCTCGCGATGACTGTCAAACAAATTAAAATAATATTATATAACAAAGATATTAAATGCTAATTTGTAGACCATTTGTCGCCATCTAAAGAAAGGTCAACTCATTTTGAACTGACACGACCCAGTTTTGAACTATTTCCTCAGGAATTGAGTATTGATTTTAGCAAATTTATATTCAATTCATATCAAATAACAAATTTGTATCAGATAAAATTTCAGAATTTGGGTACCAAGCAAATTAATAGCAAGTTATTTTCTTCTGAAGGCTGAGCAAGCAATTTAATAGTTAATTAATTTCAAAACAAATTTACTTGGAAACAATACGCCCTTGCACTATTCCAGCCACTGAAAAGGCCCTTTCTATTTCAGCAGATGTGGCTGGAACAGCCAAAACGTCTAAATTCGGCAATGTCTCTCAGGCTGGTGCCGAGCTTTGACACCCAAAAGTCTATGGCATCATTCCGATCTTACCTACTCTTAAACATCAAAATTGTGTCAAAATATACAAACAGAAATATACAAACCGTTTGTATAATGATGCTGTTTTGTATATGTATAATGTATATTAGCATCTTAGCTTCTTTTGTATATGTATATGTATATGTATATTGGCATCATTTGTATAATTATACAAACTTTGTATATGTATATTTCAATATACAAACCACTGTACTTCACACTGCTCCTTTTAATAATCAAGTCTCTGTGTACTTTAGGGGCCGTCCATAAACGACGTCGTTCCAGAGGGGGAGAGGGGGGTCGGCTGAAATGCGACGATGATAGACGACGCACCAGGAGGGGGAGGGGGTTAACAAAAAAACGACGTCGCTTTTTTCGAAATTTTTGGGAACTTTGATTGTGTTATTTTCAATTCAAGCACATTCTGTCAAAGGTTTCTACATACAAAAAAGCTTCCCAGAGTGGTTGTAGCTATCTATTCAATGAATTGTACAGTATTGCAACAAGAAAACATGACAGTACTGTATGTACTGCACTTTTATCGGGGGGGGGGGGGTAAACCGAAAACGACGTCGCCTTAGGGGGAGGGGGTCCCCAGAAACGACGCAAGGTGATTTTGGGGGGAGGGGGTCCGAAAAATCAGGTTTTTGGAACGACGTCGTTTATGGACGGCCCCTTATGTACAGTACATTCAGAATCAACAAGCCTGCATTTTATCACTGCTCGTTAGATCTCCAAACTGTATACTAGCAGGCCTTACAACTACAGTACAATGGAAGCATTTCTCTTCTCTTGTCTTCCCTTTTATCTAAAACCCAAAATTTATATTCTACACCCTTGAATGAATGCCTAATAAATAAGCCAGCTTATCCTTTTGCAAATGACCGCGGTTTGAACGTATCGGAAAGTCTCTGGCTTTCCGATAGGTTCGCGGTCCAGCTTTCCGATAGGTTCACGGTCCAGCTTTCCGATAGGTTCACGGTCCAGCTTTCCGATAGGTTCACGGTCCAGCTTTCCGATAGGTTCACGGTCCAGCTTTCCGATAGGTTCACGGTCCAGCTTTCCGATAGGTTCACGGTCCAGCTTTCCGATAGGTTCACGGTCCAGCTTTCCGATAGGTTCACGGTCCAGCTTTCCGATAGGTTCACGGTCCAGCTTTCCGATAGGTTCACGGTCCAGCTTTCCGATAGGTTCACGGTCCAGCTTTTCGATAGGTTCACGGTCCAGCTTTTCGATAGGTTCACGGTCCAGCTTTCTGATAGGTTCACGGTCCAGCTTTCCGATAGGTTCACGGTCCAGCTTTTCGATAGGTTCACGGTCCAGCTTTTCGATAGGTTCACGGTCCAGCTTTCCGATAGGTTCACGGTCCAGCTTTCCGATAGGTTCACGGTCCAGCTTTCCGATAGGTTCACGGTCCAGCTTTCCGATAGGTTCACGGTCCAGCTTTCCGATAGGTTCACGGTCCAGCTTTTCGATAGGTTCACGGTCCAGCTTTCTGATAGGTTCACGGTCCAGCTTTCCGATAGGTTCATGGTCCAGCTTTTCGATAGGTTCACGGTCCAGCTTTTCGATAGGTTCACGGTCCAGCTTTTCGATAGGTTCACGGTCCAGCTTTTCGATAGGTTCACGGTCCAGCTTTTCGATAGGTTCACGGTCCAGCTTTCCGATAGGTTCATGGTCCAGCTTTCCGATAGGTTCACGGTCCAGCTTTCCGATAGGTTCACGGTCCAGCTTTCCGATAGGTTCACGGTCCAGCTTTCCGATAGGTTCACGGTCCAGCTTTTAATTAGGTTCACATTCCAGCTTTTCGATAGGTTCACGGTCCTGCTTTCCGATAGGTTCACGGTCCAGCTTTCCGATAGGTTCACGGTCCAGCTTTTCGATAGGTTCACAGTCCAGCTTTTCGATAGGTTCACGGTCCAGCTTTCCGATAGGTTGTTTTCATTTTGTCTTGGTTTAGTGCAGTAAACAGATAGACTGAAAGTTAATTTTTGAATCATTTCAATGGCAAGCGTCGTCTGAACATCTAAAACAACAAATTTTGAGTTTGCGACTGGCTGAAAGCGCGTTTCCGAGGGGTTGTGAAATAGCTTTCCGATAGGTATGAAACAACTTTCCGATAGGTCTGAAACAGCTTTCCGATAAGTTCACTTATCGGAAAGCTGTTTCCGATAGGTTGGTCAACTACGCCATATGGCGTTGGTCATTTACAAAGGGTTAACAATAAAATTTTCGATCGTGTTTACGTACCTACAGTAATTTAATTAAACTCCAGACAACTACTTTTGGGTTGCCCCATAGATGGAAACTCAAACGCCCCCATCCCCACACCCCACCCTACCCCCCGCCCCGAGACAGGTTAAAGGACCCCCCGACCCAAAAATACAAGTACTAGTATTACTGGCTCCAGTACTAACAAACTGGCTCAGAAATCACTAATTTTTAGCCTTGAAAAGCCTTTGGAAACCGAATTTGGCGTTTCCACTGCTGATATTTAAGAGAAATCGGTGTTTTGAGACACCCTTTTTGTCATTTTTTGCGTGTTTTTAGCTCTAAAACGCTACATGACTAGTGTTTCCGATCAAATTAAAATTAAATAACAAAATTAAATTGTTTTGGCCAAAATCACCAAGTAAATAGCAATTTAATAACAAATTAAATTTCTCGCGATGACTGTCAAACAAATTAACATTATATTAAATTTCGTAAAATTGGCCAAGAAATTTGATATAAATTTGATATGAATTTGATATAAATTTGCTTAGTTTGGCAGCTTCACTAACCAAAGTCTGGCTACAAAACAACAAGTTCAGTCCAAAGATATCCTTCTTCATGCCTATAGCAAAGATATCAACTCATTAAATGCTATTTGTAGACCATTTGTTACCATCTGAAGAAAGGTCAACTCATTTTGGACTGACACGACCCAGGATTTGAGCTGTTTCCTCAGGAATTGAGTATTGATTTTAGCAAATTTATATTTAATTCATAGCAAATAACAAATTTGTATCAAATTAAATTTAAAAATTTGGGTATCAAGCAAATTAATAGGAAGTTATTTTCTTCTGAAGGCTGAGCAAGCATTTTAATAGTTATTTAATTTTAAAATAAATTTACTCGGAAACACTATACATGACAGCTTAAAATAGCGATTCTTAGCGTCCTTACTGAACAAACGTGCTAAAAACTCATTTCCAGGCGTTTTGAAGCTTTTTCGAAATTTTTGACCCCACTCTGGGCTAAATCCCCCCTGTGGCATACATGTAACCGGGGGGTGTGGGGGGTCTGCCCCCACCCGACTTTGGCCAGCCCCCCCCCCCCCCCCCGAGACGATTTCGCCGACCCCCCCCCCCTCCGATTTTTCTGGCAAGTAAATTTTTGAGCAAATTTTTGCAATTTTTTTACAATTTCAGACACAAAAATTGCCAAAATCGCCTGCAAAACAGCACTTTTAAGCTGTATGTCAGCCGAAATTAGCAATTTTTGGCGATTTTTAGCCAAAAAATAGCGATTTTTTCGATTTTTGAGCGTTTTTTAGTGCCCTACCCCCCTTCCAAAATTTTGGCTCAGACCCCCCCCCCCCCCGGCCGGCGCCAGACCCCCAACCCCCACTAACTTCCCTTCGACGGATCACCTTTTACATGTATGACCTGAGGGAATAGCCCCTTACCGCTCTCTGCGCAGGTCGGCCCGGTGCTGTTACATGTATGCCCCCGGTCACGTGTATGTGTGTAATATTGAGCTAAAATGCACCACACTGCAGACAGTCAAAGCAGTATCTGTATATTTGCTGTAGGTCAAGCAATCCAAAGGCACCCACTACTTCCTATGGTGCGCTATGGTCACTACCAGACAAGCGGAACAAAATTCAGTGTCCACCGCCTTTCAAAGCGCCGCCTTACAACAAAACACTACCCCAAGTGATCAAAGAATGTGGCTGTCCATTCTTTACTGTAAACAACCCAAACAACTTCACCTTTAACGAGGTCATTTGCATTTTTATAGCCAGAAAATATAAAAGAAGTTTATTACCGATATCTTCTTTTCGCCCTGCACAAATTGTAACTTCTTTGCTCCAGTTTTTATGATGATTATCTGTATCATAATATGTGTACTAATTAAACAAAACAAATACAAATCGAAATTGTAAAACAAATGTTTTAGGTTACCGTTATAAACATGACTGTTTACCAGAGAGCCAATGCTACCCACCAAAAGCTGTGCGAAGGACAAACAACACTCAATTTCAGTGCTCCTAAGATTGAGCACATGTACCCCATAAACTTTAGACTGAAAACGTCTGCTAAGAAAAACGCAATCTTTGAGTAAGTTCTCCTTATCAGAAACAGCCCTCTAACAGAACTCCCAAAATTTCAACAAACCTTTTACGTGTTTTTCTATTAACCAGTTCTAATCTAATGAAAATTTAAAACACATTTTTCAAACAAATGCTACTACCCGGTGAACGGCAAGAAGATTATTGTCGCTTTAAAAATTTTAGAATCAAGTTGCTGGTTGGTTTGTGGAAGAATACGCAGCAACCACCGGAAAAAGCGGTAAACTTGTCCAGCAAATGTTTACCTAGTTGAAAGGAAGAATAATGTGCAAAGCGTCCTTCCGTGACGTTTTGTGTGCGAGAGTAAGAAGTCAACCTTCTATTGGTTGTAACCGGTTATCTATTACAGCCACATTGCGTCTCTATGTTTAACTGGCCTCAAACCAGATTTATCCTGTTCCTATGTCATGCGTTTGTGTGATACTTTCAATTCTAACAGTCAACCATCTAAATAAAGATAAATAATATGCCTGAGCGCAACTTAACTGACTATCTCACCATATTGCTTCTTACTGTCAATGTGACTACTGCCACCGACTTTGGTGAGTTTGATTGAAGGGCTAGTTTGCTGTATGTTTTGACTGCGTGGGTGTGGGCGCGCCTTGTTACGTCTTTGTTGCGTAGGCGAGAAATTTCAGACTTGTGCGCTATCAAAGTTCTGGGCAAAAGTGGAAAGCAAATTTGTCAACCTCACGGAACCTGCGTCAGTACTCACAACGGCACCTACTGTACTTGTGAAAAAGGATTTCAAGGCTTATTCTGCCAAACTCCCATTACTTGTACTATGACTAACTTTTAACTAACTACAGTTTTACTTTTACTCCAGTCTTTGTTTTTGTCTTTGTTAATTCTCCTCTCCTCTCCTCTCCTCTCCTCTCCTCTCCTCTCCTCTCCTCTCCTCTCCTCTCCTCTCCTCTCCTCTCCTCTCCTCTCCTCTCCTCTCCTCTCCTCTCCTCTCCTCTCCTCTCCTCTCCTCTCCTCTCCTCTCCTCTCCTCTCCTCTCCTCTCCTCTCCCTCTCCCTCTCCTCTCCTCTCCTCCTCTCTCTCTCCTCTCCTCTCCCTCTCCTCTCCTCTCCTCTCCTCTCCTCTCCTCTCCTCTCTCCTCTCCTCTCCTCTCCTCTCCTCTCCTCTCCTCTCCTCTCTCTCTCCTCTCCTCTCCTCTCCTCCTCTCCTCTCCTCTCCTCTCCTCTCCTCTCCTCTCCCTCTCCTCTCTCTCCTCTCCTCCTCTCCTCTCCTCTCCTCTGCTCTCCTCTCCTCTCTCTCTCCTCTCCTCTCTCTCTCCTCTCCTCTCTCTCTCCTCTCCTCTCCTCTCCTCTCCTCTCCTCTCCTCTCCTCTCCTCTCCTCTCCCTCTCCTCTCTCTCTCTCCTCTCCTCTCCTCTCCTCCTCCTCTCCTCTCCTCTCCTCTCCTCTCCTCTCCTCTCCTCTCCTCTCCTCTCCTCTCCTCCTCTCCTCTCCTCTCCTCTCCTCTGCTCTCCTCTACTCTCCTCTCCTCTCCTCTCCTCTCCTCTCCTCTCCTCTCCTCTCCTCTCCTCTCCTCTCCTCTCCTCTCCTCTCCTCTCCTACTTAAAAATACATTCTCACACCTAACTTTTCCAGATGACAACTCCAGTCACAATCTGGACCAGGATACTGATCATAAAATTTTATTAATTGGCACTGACTACGCCAGAGGCAGTGGAACATTGGAATACTACAATATCAACCATCCAAAAGAAAGCTATTGGCCCCGGAATCTGCTCTTTCCTACCCGACGGGCTGGCTTTGCATATGCTCAAAACGGAAATTCACTGTTGATTGCCGGTGGTTCAGTTGGCATTTTTGATGCCCCTCAAAACAGTCTGGAGTTTTTCGACATTGAAAACGAAAACTTCACTCTCGGTCCACCGATGAATGAAGTTAGAGGGAATCCAGTTGGAGGGATAGTCGCTGATCAGTTTGTGGTGTGTGGAGGTTGGAACGCCGAGGCCTTAAAACGTCATGAGTGAGTTTCTTACACGGCTTTTGTATACAAAATTATTCATATTCTCTTTCAGTAAGGTCGCTTTTCACCGCCGCACCAGAAAGAACGTCCTATCCTCGTGTGAAAAGTACTCCTTATCCAAAAACAGTTGGCTTCAAGCAGCTTCCATGTCCACACCTCGTAGAAATGCCGCATCGGCTGTATTTGACAATAAACTTTACATATTCGGAGGCCAGGACGACAATGGAGAGCATCTAGATTCAGCAGAAGTCTACGACCCATCAACCGACAGTTTTACCCCTCTCCCGCCTATGCAGCACAAACGTCGTTCCTGTGCTGCCGCCGCTCTAAACGACAGCATAGTTGTCTGTGGTGGTTCTGATTTCTTCCGCTTGAATTCGTGTGAAAAGTATGAGACTGGTACGTTCGGATGGACCAAAATGGGAAGGATGACGTCGAAGAGAAGGGGCTTGACACTGTCGGTGATTGGAAATGAGCTTTATGCGGCTGGTGGAGACTTTTTCCAGAAGACTGTGGAGGTGTATGATCCGGTGAAGGACTTGTGGTTTGAGGTTGGACAGTTAAAGGTCAAAAGATCGTTCCATGGGGCCTGTGTGCTAGCTGGATAAAGTTCTGTGCTTGGTTTTGGTGTTACATTTAGTTGTGAGAAGTTGTTATAAAGGGGTTTTGAACAGAAAAATGATTTGATGTTGTTATATATACATGGAAAACGGTGTTCTGGGATATGCATGGACCCTATAGAAAATCCTGGTCTGGTAGTAACGTGGGCAGTTGCATGGTATGCCTACTTCATTTCTATATCTATATATACAAATGCACAGTGGCTTCTATATGTGCATGTATATGTACATATATACTTGTATACATGTACAAACAAAATTTTAATATTGCACATTTTTTATATATTTGTGTACCACTAAAATTACAAATACTGCCAGAAAAGTGTCATTTTTCATGAGAGAATTCATCACTGTGATTTTCGGATGTTTAGATTTGGAGAAACATTAAAAAGAATGATTAAAATTGCATAAAATGGAAAGGCGATGAGGAAAACAAGTCAGTTACGCAAGAAAGTAGCCAAAGAAACGATAGATTTACAGAAAAAGTTAGTTTAAAATATATGTACAAACAGGGAAATATTCAAACCGTTTGTATATCAAAACTGTTTTCATATGTATATTAAATATTGCATCTGTAATCTGTTTTAATATAGGGAGATCACTCGAATTTCAAATTTTGAACACAGACGACTGAATGTGGTATCAAACGACTGCTGACGATCTCCTGATTATTATTTTACACATCAAAATCTAAGTACTGCATGCTATATCAAGTTCTACCCCAGATTATGCGTTTCGGGGTGTGGTAAAATCGGATAAACGGCCACAGTCGGAGTTGCGTCAATTAGTGTGAAATACTGTAATGCACTGTAAAACGTTCGCACCCAAATTGTAAATCTCTAACAAATATGACCACATCCGGTATCAAACAACTACAATTGACTTGTACATTATTGCTACATTATATTACATCCACAACCAATTACTGCATGCTATCTCAGATTACGCGCTCATCATATAGCCTTACTTCATCGATTATCGGCCGATTTCCCCCGCAACCCCCACTTACTAAAACAATCGTAGCATTCGAGTCCGCCGACAGATATGTCTCCCCACGGGGATTTGGGTAGGTATGACGATTAGCTATCGATTAAGCATAAACATAACAATATTCGTCCAAGCCCAAGGACGGTGGCCCCTTTTGAACAAAAATCATCACTATGAAAAAAATAGAAAAAAGAAGTTTTCTCAGTCATCTTTTGAAAGATAGCTATCAATTTTACTATGTGAGTAGGCCTACCTTAGATGCATATTTCGGCGCATTTACTTTCAGAGATCCTTGAACAACAAATTAAAAAAAATAAAAAGAATGAAAATGCGCGATTTCGACATCCCTAACTAAAACAATCGTAGCATTCGAGTCCGCCGACAGATATGTCTCCTCACGGGGATTTGGGTAGGTATGACGATTAGCTATCGATTAAGCATAAACATGACAATAGTCGTCCAAGCCCAAGGACGGTGGCCCTCTTTAAACAAAAAAATTGCCAAAAATGTACACACTCAAAACACTAATCGGCGCAAGTAGTGATCTCCCTATTTAATATGTATATGCATATTTATACAAATTTGTAGTATATGTACGTATAATTGGATTACAAACCCACACTACATTACATGGTAGCGGTTCGATCGAATATTCTTTACATAATTCAAATGACAGAGAAATACCGTACAGCCTCGATTATAAACCTCACTCGAATGCAAGGTCCACTCAAGCAAGTTTGAAAAAGTACGAGCTTGTTTATATCTGAGACAAAACCAAAATCTTCATGCTGACTATCAAAGTAAAATGGCGGGAGTTGGGAACTTGTCATGGTATTTGCAGATTGATTGATTGATTGATTGATTGATTGATTGATTGATTGATTGATTGATTGATTGATTGATTGATTGATTGATTGATTGATTGATACAGATTATAAATACTGTACAGTAAGTAAACTGAACCTCTAGCTCTACTGCTGACAAACGAAAGCAAAAACATTAAATAGCATGTAAAATAGTAATATAAATGGGAATAATACTTCTATAAATAGGAGAATCCGTACAAAGCCAAAGGAAACATAAATCACAGAGTAGTTCTCTTCTGTCTTGCTCTAATCTGAACCTTCGGTCCCTTACTGGCTACTTTCAGGCCCACCAATCGTTTAACTTTTTGATTTACGGTCCTGCAAAGGAAAAACCAGTAACTTCATCTTCTATCTACTACGTATATCAACCAACTTATTCATAGTCAGGTACACAACAGGGTTGAATCCTGCATTCAGCGCGTTCAAGTAGTTGCCCAGAGTGGCCCCAATCGGATACCCCATAGACATCAGAAATGGACCAACTGTATGCCAATACTGATCGTTGATTATCACAAAAGAACACACTGCTGCTGAAACCTTGAGGGCGCGCATTTCTTGCTGTCTCATTGAGACAACACTGTTATTAGCTCCTGTTGAACTATCTGATACCTGCACACTGCGACGCTAAAAACTTCCAAGTAGGTACTCTTGACAAGTCACTTTCACATTGGTTTACCAGGGAACTCAGCGACAGTACGATCTTGCTGTACCACACCGCCATTCCCCCAATCATAACTACGCAGTTCCAGAAATTCAAACCGGCCAAGACACCAACAAGCGGTTGTTTGCTAAAGTCGAAGTAGAAAGAAAAGGTGGTAGGGTAGTACTGTTATTTAAATATATTAATATTAAAATGAAACTATTATTAATAGTGCCATTTTAATAGTATTAAATCTGTATTAATATTAAAATGGAGGCCCTACTATTATATTAAATTAAATTAAAAATACACACAGGTGCTGAATATTAAAATTTATTTTTAATAGTATATCATTTTAATAGTTAAACCATGTTTGACAATCAAGGAGTTACCTAATTTTACCTCAGAAAATGATGAAAATTCAAGATTTCTGACTGCCTTCTGAATCTCGGATGTGTTTTCACTTGGAAATAGTGGAACTTTTCTCACTAATGGGCATGAATGAATGACAAAAGGACATGAATCTAGTCAATAACCTATGTAACATACATATAACAGGTCATCCGCCGAAGGGGGAGGAGGGTTGGGGGTCTGGCGCCGGTCGGGGGGGTCTGAGCCAAAATTTTGGGAGGGGGTTGGGCACTAAAAACGCTCAAAAGTCGAAAAAAGCGCAAATTTTTGGCTAAAAATCGCCAAAAACGCTAATTTAGGCTGAAATACAGCTAAAATGGCTGTTTTGCAGGCGATTTTAGCAATTCTTTTGTCTGAAATAGTAAAAAAATGCAAAAATTTGCTCAAAACTTTACTAGCCAGAAAATCTGAGGCGGAGGTCGGCGAAACCGTCTCGGAGGGGGGCTTCCGAGGGGTCCCCTTCCGGCGGGGAGGTCTGGCCTAGTCCGGTGGGGGCAGACTCCCATGTCACATGTACAGTATGCTATGTAACAGTCTTTCCTTTCAAAAATTTCTCTTTATCTATGCATCATTAGTTTTTCTATAGCTACTTGTGTTCGAATGCAATTGAAAACCAGGTTCAGACAAAGTCATTTTAAAAAATGGTTATAAATTTCCACAGAAAAATGCTTCTAAGTTGCATCTCTGATTAACTTTTCAACTAAACACTAACAACTTCAAGCAAAAGATGTTGTTTTGCCAGTTCGCTGAAGTGTGACCAAAACTTTTCGACTGCATTTTAGAACATACTATTAAAATGCTATTAAAATACTATTAAAATTGTTATTTAATAGTATTAATATTAAATCTAAATTAAAATTAACTGGGGACTATTATATTAATATTAAATTAAAATTAAAAGCGGCTAGTTCTATTATATTAATATTAAATTAAAATAAAATTTCACTATTAAAATTACAGTAGTACTTGATGCCTGCCCAGGGTGACAACCAACAGGCTAACCAGATCCCGGCGTATAGGTAACACCCGCTGATCCAAAACTGGAATTTGAGCTATTTTAGCTGACTGAAGTAAACACAAGAGTCATACATGAACTCTATTTTTGGCAAAAAATTTCTTCCTAAATCGTCGAGGAAATGACATCCAGACACATCGATTGAAGGCTAGAAGGTGAGACAGCGAGGTGTAGGCATACCAGCAGAAGCCTGAACAGCCCAGACACGACACAATTTTGTTCAACCTAAACTATTTCTCCTCAGATTAGTATGTGTAGCTACGATTGTTGCCTACCAGTATGGTAAATAGAATGCGTAGCCAGTAACTGACCAAATTCCGGCTGTTAATTGACTTAGTATGCTGATCATATCGATTATACCCAGATTGAACATGATCTAAAGCTGATTGAGAATGTCACTGTTTATAGTTGGTATTGTTACATTACAAGCGACCCGACCCGACCCGACCCGACCCGACCCGACCCGACCCGACCCGACCCGACCCGACCCGACCCGACCCGACCCGACCCGACCCGACCCGACCCGACCCGACTTTACTTTACTTTACTTTACTTTACTTTACTTTACTTTACTTTACTTGACCCCCACCCAACCACTGACTTGACGTGACGCAAACCCTCTCCCGACCTGACTTGCCAGTCTGATTGCGTGAAGGGCTACCTTGTAGCAAGAGTTCTGCCAAAGCTCAGAGTCTCTTCTGATTGCAATGAGGCAAGGAATGTAGAAAAACAGCTCAACCAATGAGGTTGTAATCAAGATGGTTCCCCAGACCAGATCATCGGTTCCATAGTGTAGTTTGCTCAACTCATCGGGACTGAGTTCGTTCTCAGCCATTTACGCTTACTGACTGAATAGATTAGGCTGACAGTGTAGCTACTTGGAAAACACTCTGATTTGCTGCTAAATTAATATACCTATGGACAGAGGCTTTCCTTCCCTCTCTAACAGACATGGGCTAGCATTTCGGCTGAGGGGGGGTAGAATTTTCAATTCCTGAGGGGGGGCTGAGGGGGGGTAGGAGCGCCTGAGGGGGGGGCTGAGGGGGGGGTAAGCCAAAAAGTCCGATTTCTGGCTAAAATCAAGGTTTTTTGGCTTATTTTTCATCAAAATACGTTAAAATAAGCTATTCTGAGCTCATTTACACCTAATCCAGGCATATATTTATCATAATTTTCTATACAAAAATCTTCCAAAGAATTCCTGAGGGGGGGTAGCGGCCGGCTGAGGGGGGGTAGGTCAGAGCCTGAGGGGGGGCCAACCCCCCTCAGCCCCCCCTTTGCCCATGTCTGCTCTCTAATTAGATCGCTAGAGACACCAAAACCATAGAACAGATTACTGTTGCTAAGTAAATTATAATTTTAAGTTTAATTATATTTTTTAGAAATTTACTAATACAAGTAAATTATTTGGTAAGTAAATTATAATTAAATTAAATTTCTACGAAAATAGGGAAAGTTAATTATAATTATAATTTGTAAATTATACTTACCAAAAATAATTTACTTAATTTACTTAAAATATACTTAAGATGCATTTTGCGAGAAAGTCAGCTTTGGTGCCGAAGAGAGGGGGCAAGCAGGGCCATCTCACGGATCTGGCTGATATTTATATCTATTAAAATAGAGCACAGTCGAAGACCAACGGTGCATGCCCGGCCACCAGCAACCCCCTTGAACCTGAGCTACACCCCCTCAAAGTTGGGTCGGCAGCAATTTTCGGGCTCATTTTAATAGCTCTGACACCCTCCATTCAAACGATCACCCTTCATTCGTTTCTTAAGCTAGGATCCCGACTCGCATATGGTTTTGTAGCTGGTCCAATGGCCTTTCATTTTCTTGTACTCCCGTTTCCAGATCGTAGCTGGTTACCGAGATATTCGCCGAAAACTGCGAAATTTCCCCAAAATGCCACTCCGTTTTTTTTCGAAAAATCTTTATAACTTTTTGTGCAAAGGCCCTGCCAAGCTAATGTTTTAACAAAAGTTAGGCATGAGTTGGCCAAACAAAATGAGCGCCCCAAAGTGT